>KI919456.1:39540-52133 GCA_000473525.2 Anopheles melas | reverse complement strand
TCTGTTTTATGGTGCCTAGTTTGGATCGAGCTTTTGGAGATTCTATGGTTGATAGAATCTGGAGATTTCTTTTTCTTATTATTACACTTTTTTTTTACTAAGCAGTTCGAGATACAATCATAATAAAGTTAGTTTTCCGATGGATTCTGATAAAGATTCTTTGTACTCTCTGGCAGTTTATTGAACTCTTCAACCTTTGCAACTCAACCTTTCCACATAACTCCGACGCTGTCGATGTTGATGTGCGTGACATACACATCTCCAGAGATTCTATGCTAAATGCGCTCGAGCAGGACAAACCATCCTAAAACCCTAGACCTAATGGTTTTTCGACCGCAGTTCTTGCCAAATGTAGCGAAGTTTTGGCCGGACCTCTGGCTCGTATCTTTTCACTCTCGTTCAATCTGCGTATGTTTTCTGTGCGTAAAAAGGAGGATAAGGGCTTAGTGGAAAATTATCGTGGCATTACTAAACTGCCTGCAGGTGCTAAGTCTTCTCTTAAATATCACTTAAAAAGAACCGATATAAAGGTTCATTTGGCAACACAAAAACTATTAGCTCTTGAAGTCTCATGCATTCATCTCTTTAAAATGCTTTGATGTGACGCATTTCAACACATCCTTTCACAGCTTCAACATATATTTCAACATATTTCAACACAGTTTCTTCTGTAGAAACACGATACCTTTGGTCACTTCAATCGTTTTACTTACACCAAAGCTGAACCAGAGCATACGATCCTACCGTAAATATTGCTCCCAGGAGAAATCATTCTGATTGCCCCGTACCAGTCTATCTCCCGCCAGTGTCCCCAACGTAGACTCCCCGGAGACCTTCTTCCTTACCTTTCCAGTACGAAAAAAACGGATGATGCATCTGTTCGAACAGTGTATGCGATAAAGAAATACCCCAACCGAGCTGCTATTATTAGTGCCACCTTTCAAGCAGAAATTCAAGCACGACCGGACACTGGTGCTCTTTGTTCCAGCGCTCGACTTACCATTCCATCTTACCGCACTTGCGATTGATCTGTAAAATATTGGACCTTTTCCTTTCATTTATGTCTTGTAAGGCGCTTTCCAAGCAGACGGAACACAAAAACGCACCAGCGGCTGAAGAAAAAGAGTACACCGTTCCACAACAGCAGCCATCCACAAGGCAGCGGAATGTACTCCAGGCCGTCGCAATCATCAAATTGCTTCAAATTGAATGGTCTGCAAGAAAAGTGTTCCGAAAGCGATATGGCAGTTCCTTGTTGCCTCGCTGCCGCTGTTTCTTTTGCTGTGCCACCAAACGGAAGCGGAATTTTCAATGTGCAAAATGTGCCCCCCGGGACGGTAGCTCGCCGGGCTCGCCGCATGGTTGGAATAATAATAAAAAAAAAAGTGCACTGAAGGGAATGGCGCGGCAGCTACTAGCGCAGGAGCAACATTTTTGGAGGAGCAACACAAAATGGTGAGACATTTTTGCTCGACTTTTTCGCTCCATTGTGTCCCATGCCCCCTTGTGTCAAGGCAGGAGATACACATTGTGGCAATTGTACGTTGGCCCCATCACGCTGATGCTGGAAAAGTCGACCGAGTAAGGAACAAAGTCGGTGAAGAATAAATAATCCACCCGATCGCTACTTGCTACAGTCAACATCCGGGGCAGCAGTTCGATATTGAAGAACGAACGAACGAAGTCGAAGGGGAAAAAGCCCTTTTGCGTTGATGCAAGCGTTGGAAAAGCATGCCCAGGGAAGGAAAAGTGAGAGCTATGAAAATATAAAACGATGCTTCTGGTTGCAATAAGCAATGTACCGCGTTCGTCACAATCGCCCTCTCTCCTTCTCTCTCTCTCTGGCTACACAAAACACACACTGAATGGAAATTCAGTTTCTGGTTTGTTTATTTTATGAAGTTATCAGAACGGTTGTTGTTCCGCTTACAGCCAATCCCCTGATCGGGGTGTTCCATCACCCTTCTTCCCATCTCCGTTATGGCGGTCCTGATAATGGTTATACTTTTGAGCAACTTACTCCACTCCACTAGGAGAGCTTCACAAACCGGCTCGCCGATGCGGAATAAAAGATGATGTAGCAAAGTGAAGCCGGAGGGGGGGGGAAGGTTTGAAGGGGGTTTTTGGCTGTGGCGAGTGAGCCCGGTTATGCAAGTGACGAATACTGCAGCAACAAAACCGCAAGAAACACTGCTGCAATGCACATACAGTCCGCACAATCGTTTCTTTCTGCTTGCAGGAATTGCATCCCGATAAGGTCGGTGAAGATTTGCAGATACGGAAAAATAACAATAGTTTTGCCTCGCCCATCCACTCTTGCTGTTCTGCTTGTTTTGTTTAGATTTGATGCTGTCCCGGGGTAAAGGCAAATGGTAGCAAACAAAACCGCAAACTTACTGAAATGCGATTCTCACTCGCTCACTGCTTCCACCGAGCATTCCACCCCGTGGCGCTTTTCTTCGTTAAAACTTTTGCGCTGTATCCAGCACACGACTCAATGCCGGGGGATGGGCGGAAATTGGCTTTAGCGTTTTGTGCCTGCTTGCTGGTGGGAAGTGCTGCCGTTTTTTCCTACTTTTCGTTTTCAGGTTCACTTGCGATGACATTGCCAAGCTGCTCGAATAAGAGCCAGCCACAGCTTGTCGCGCAAATAAGTATGCACCACCACCGAGTGGGAGTAATAAAAGACGTCTCCTTCAACCACAAAAAACCATGAAGGGGAGAGGAAGGGAAGGGAACAGTTTTCACAGTACGATTGGTCGGAAAGCTTGCTAATAATGATATCAACAGTTCCGAGAGCTGAACTGGGCCACCCGCTTCATTGCGTTTTATCTCGGAATTGTTTGTATCGTGGGTATACTTGGTGGATGGTGCGGCTGGTGGTGGTTGTTTACGCTCCGGTATCAAACACACACACACACACACACACACAAGCATACCACCACCAAATCACCACCGCAACCACGATGTCGTTCCGTGTGCGATCGTAGCGCACCATGAAGAAGAATCAGCAACCCGAACACCCGCAAAGATAAATATCGTATACGCAGCGGAAAAGTTTGGGTACGCGCATCAGCGTGGGGCGGTCGGTCGGTGGAGCTTTGATTTGCAAACTCCAGCCCCGGGCGGCCCCAAGCGTCAGCGGAAAAGTTTGCAGCGGAAGGATAGGTGAGGTCGCGCTGTGGTCGAAGTGTGAAGATCAGAGCAAATGTGGCGCAACGAGAATGGTGGAACTCCCCAATCCGATCTAATGTGATGTGTGCTGCACACACAGCGCAAACAACACACACGCGCGCAGTGTCCGCATGAAGTTTCTTCAAATGGATTGCTATAAAGTTGGAAATGGATTTGTTTTTCTGCTCGATCGAGCAATCGGTGTGGCGCGGTGTGATTGGGAGTGTGTTTATTTATTGTCAAGACTTTTGAGAAGATACGTTCTGCTCTATTTGTATGGATTTAATTGGACAAAACCCTCTGTATGTAACATAGGATACGCAAAAAGGCATAAACCTACCAACGTATTAGTTATTTAGAATATTCGCAAAAAAAAGTATACAAAACCAATTCAAACACTGTCCAATTAAAAAAAAAACAATGTTCCGCATTTTCTCAAACCCTGATCAACATGGGAGGGATTTCATCAAAGCACTGTTATTAAAGGATTATCATAAAGGACCGACTTATATGTGTATTACGAAAGTAGTCTAGAAAGTCAATTTGTGCATCGAATCACGATCGTTCATGCAGGAACCGGTATTAAATTTACCGCAATTACAAATCTGGTATCCTTGCAAGCTACCTTCCGTCAGTCATTTGGAACTTTCGCCATGTTTGTAGGCATGTTTTTATGTTATACCTTCAATTTCTATCAATTTCTCCTCAGTTTACGAGACAAAATCGTTGGAATAGAGCGTTTGCATCATGTTAGTCCAGAAATTCTTGATGGAACGCAACTGAGGGAAGTAGGACCGGTTCATGGATTAGGGTATCACTTCGATTTTGAGCCACTCCATCTCCTTCATTGATCTCTCTTGAGGTGCGGCAACAGTGTCTGCCGCTATGAAACCAGTGGACGCGATTTACGCTTCCTGACATGTCACGACAATATGCCCGTCATGTGTTCAAGCACCGAATGGATCGTGCTCCCATACGTAAGGCTTACTATCCTGCTAAGAACGAATAAGTTAGTAGTGGTACAGGCAGGCCTTGACCGACAACGGTTGTTGTGCCCAAGAAGAAGAAGAAGAAGAAGACAAGTAATTTTATGTTTCACAGGCACTTTTTCACTGTTTGGCCGGTTGCATCGAACTCTCGACCAAACGAATGCAGCGATGTAGCGACTTTGTCGTCAATCTTCATTTTCATCATCATTTGGAGCTTCTTGTCGCTCAAAATCGTCGGCCATTCGAAATCGGGCTGTCTTTCGATGCTCTGATTGTTGTCTAATAGTGCCAAGATGTTGGAGACCTGTGTCTGTGCTAGTACAGGCTGATACGACGTCCACAAACTACCGCACGATGTCCGATTCCGTCATGCCGTGATTCCTTTCTTTGATCGCGCACGCTTCTAAACGAAGTTGCTTTACTTTTTTGGCCATCACGGTTAGATTTTGACTGATAAATGTGTCACAATTTGTCTACTGACTCTTGGGGTACTATTATTGATAGTGCAATTAATGTTTCATTAGTGCGGGTAAAGATAAACCCATGAAAAATCTTAAAAACTTTGTTCAGTTTTTTTTAATGTAAACAGTGTATGATTTTTGTCTTTGTTTATGTAGTCAATAACATTAAACGCAAATTATTGTTTTTGATTAACTGTTTACCTTTTAACATTCACATTCCCCTATTGCATCTCATCGCTTTTTCTAACTTCATATAAAGTTTCATCTCAAAACAAACACCGAAACAAATCAGATTATGCTGTAACAACTCATAAAACACACATTTAGAGCCAAACTTCAACCAAACCCACTGTCCGACTTGAGCAAGTAAAAAGTAAGTAAACACAAAAAAAGCATCACCAAAAAACACCAATGCCGACGATGCTTCGGAACCTCTGTTTCGTACCATCTGTTCACTCAACTTCCGGGACCCCATCGTCCTGCCCAAACACCCAAACACATCCAAAAGAGAAAAAGCTTGTCGTCGCATAAAGCTCAGGTCATATTTACTAACTTCATTTCGTACACTGCCAGCTTTCTACTCTAGCTCTCGCTTCGTTTTTTTTCTCCTCTCCGGGTCGGGGGAGGGCGAACAACATGAGCACATGAACCTGAACGGCGCAACATACTTTGCCGAGCTGTTCTGTTTGCTCGGGCCCACTATCCCCCGTGCCCGAGCACCAGAAACAAGTGCATGCAATGAAACATTCATCTACTTCTGACTCGAATCTGCCTCATCTCGGTGTGGGTCGGTGTATCTTCTTTTCGCTTTTTTTTATTCATACTTTTCCGTTCCGGCCAAACATATAGAATGTTTTACTACTTCCTTCCGTCCTCCCGAATGGCCAAACCGAAACACGGCCAAAAGTTTCCCAGTGCACGGTCGTTGTACAGACTGTTTAAGTTTAAGCCCGTGAACGTGAGCGTGTTTTCTTAGCTTTGCTAGCTACCAACTCCTCTCCAAAAAAAAATAAACGGAGTAGGTGGAATAGCTTTCCCCCCATCCAAACTGGCACACAGCATAAATATGCTTGCTGGTTCTTTTTTTTTTGTTCGTTTTTTACTTTCACTTTTTTCTTTGCCCCCGCGCCCAGCAAGTAACCAACGTTTTCCCTTTTCGCCCATATCTTTGAACAAGCGACGAACCTGGCCTGGATGGTGGCGGTGGCACACAAACACAATTTTCACTATAAATTATGATAATGTTTGGATTACTGTGCTCGCACAGCGCACGGCTTGGCACAGTGGCATCATGTGCAAAGTGGGAGAAAAACTGGTCGTTTGAAGTGTTCAGCTATAGAATGTACGAGCAACACGGATTCAAGACGCGCGCGTGTGCTAACGTCGCTATCGTCGCCAGCTGGTGTGGTGGACGACGACGTGAGGTTTGGAAGGGGGATTCCGTCACTGGTTGTTTAATTTGCGATTTGCATCTAGTGTAAGACGGTTGTATTTGCATATGATTTGCGTACACACTACTACTGCCTGCTAGAGCGTGTGTTTGTGTCCAGATGTGTGCGAATGTACTCGGGTACTGGGTTATAAACGCTCGTACTTCGTACGCTTTCTTCGCTAAATACACATTCATAGTGAATTATTTTGTCATCAAATTCATATGAAATCATTCTTCGAAAAAGCCATAAAAATACATTTCCATTTACACATTTCAATGTGCTTTAAAAATGCTTGATAAAATTAAAACATTCACTTGCGCGGTGCACCAACATAAAGAACGAACCAAACAAATGCCCTCTTAAACTTGTGCAGCACAAAAAATACGAAACAATCGGTACTGTACCGATTTCAAACATGATTATCGGGTCGGGAGAATATTTTTATTTCATTTCAATTCGTTGCTGCAAGCCCGTTCCATTGTGGATGTTCTGAAGTTTCTGCAACTCTGCGCCTCGGTGCATGTCGGGGTTTCGGAAATGAAGCATAATAAAAGCGTGCTCGAAAAGGAAAATAAAGCAACAAACAAACGTCCAAATAAATACAGCCGAGCACTGAGTGAAAACAAAATAAGGAGCCGAAAAGTACGAATGGCACGAACAGACACGCGCTTGCACTCACAAAATCTCTCGGCTGTTTTGTATAGAACGAAAGAAAAAGTGGACCTATTTTCATATGTCGTCTGTTTTTATTTATTCAATCTTTGCGCGCGCGCGCGCGCGTGTGTGTTTGGCGTTGGTGTATGTGAATTATTTTTTTATCACTTTCCTGTTTTAAAAAAACTTTCCACCCATCGATCATGCGGTATCGTTTGCATATTTTCTATTTTCTCATTTTCTCGTCCGTTGCGTTTGTCCGAGTGGCCTGTTCGGTCGCAGCTTCCGAAAGCAACAACATATGCGCGGTTGCATATTTTTATTTCCCAACAACCCCTTGCATAGGGAAAAGCAGCGGAATGCTTTGCATTTCGTAATGCAAGTGAACGGGCAGGTCTTTGTAGTTGTATTATTTATGCGTGCGTTTGAAATACGGGAAGATAGAAGCATCGTTATGATTTTAAAATAGCAGGCTGTGTGGTAATTGAGTTTGTGTTTGTATAAGAATGTGCAAATATAAGCGCAAGCTGACATAAAATAATTAACAAGAAATAAAAGCTCTAGTAGAGAGGCAGCAGTAATTTACAGCGATTGACAAAGCACATATTTACCCAGTAATATACTAAATCTTTTGAACAGTAATTACATTAAAATCTCGCGTAATTCGTTTGGTTTACAAACTCATCCTGCTTCAACCGCGCCCCAATGCAATGCAAAAGCGCTACATGTTTATCTTACCCCCTGACGTTAATAACGTTGACATCTGTCACCCGTAATAAAGTCATCCCGTGACACGATCTAATCAACGGTTGAGTGACATCTCACTCATGGTCGGAAGAGCACTGCGGCACGACACCCAAACCATTTCCTCCATTCACTCAGTGAAGCTGAACGGTGAGCATAATTAGCGAAACAAAACGCTCGCGGATGTGACCCCGGGGCCGGCATGGAGCAAACATCCGGCAAAGAAGCGCCAAGGAAGGAAACACTCTGAACAACCGGGGAGCGGTTGTTTTGTAGCAAATTGATTTCAATCGCAGGTGAAAGCAAATTCCGGTGCTGACAATCATAAATTGTGCCGGGCAGAACATGGGGCCTGCAATGCGAAAGAAACACTTCGCCCGAACTGCCTGCCCGACCTACCTGCCTGCTCCGGCCTACCAACGGTGTATTGATTTTATGTAAGTACCTTTTCCCTTGGCCCCACCATCAGTGTGAGTGATGAGCAGAAGGGAAGACGATACATTGCCCGCTTGACTACGTAGCAGGCAAAACTAATTTATCCCTTCAAGGCAAAGGCTGGTGGTGTCTTATTGATCTAGGCATTTATAATGCAAATATCTGCATTATGCTTTGGAGACGGTCGGTATTCGATCGGTTGAGTCGCAGCAGGAACAGTGAACGATAAATTGCTTGGGACGTTTGGGTGGGTTGGCGGGACGGCTGTTCTACAGTTACATGATATGTGGTGCTATAAATTCATTTATCGAACATGATCCTATAGCAAAAGTTCATCATTGTTCCTCTGTGTTGGTGTTAGAGATGACAGAGATGTAATAATGCGGTACTTTGTGCATGTAATAAGTTCATATTAAATGTGTATATGCTTCCAGACCAAATGCATTGCAATAGTTATTTAGTTTATTGAAGAATAATTGTGCCATTATTAAAAACAACCGGACTACTTATTTTTGTGTCTCGTTTCAAGTCACAACTTTTACTAAAAATAGGGCTGGTTCAAAAGAATGATTGTGAAGTTACTTTCACTCGCGTGTGCTGAGCGCCTGAAAGTATGTAAAATGATGTTGTTATATATGCACATATATATATATATTATATATGCTTTATGAAATAAATTCTATGAATATGTTAATGCTTCTTATTAAACAAATGCAGCAATATAGCAGCGTGTTTTGCCTATCATCAGGGCAAGCAAGTATAGTAAGGGTTACACGGAGATAGAAAAATTAAAAAAAACACACAATCACGTAGTATACATTTAGGCGCATGTGTCTGAATAAATCATCATTCTGCTTCATCCAAAAGAAACCCCTCATTGAAAGCAGCCATTTTTCAACAACAATTTCTCAGCAAACGAACACCATTCCCGTGACCTTTCTTCTCAGAAAACTCACTTACGTATCATCACACATCACCACTGTCAGCACGTGAGCGCAGGGTGGCCTGATGATATACCCGTAGCCCCCTTTTATTTTACCTTTCCAAATTAAGCACCAAAGCAGGAAGTCCCAGGGCAAGAGGTGGTTCTAAATATTTAATACACATCACAAGCAAGCATTGGTATCGTACGCTTCGAATATTACTGCTCACTCCACAAACACAGACTGAAGTCAGGCGGGCGTGTTACAAACCAAACCGCACCCCGGCTGGACCATACTTCACCAAAACCGGCTTCCTGTAGGCATGCTTATCACAATGCGGCTGAAGAAGTGCACGAATCTCGAGCCGCCCTTGTCAAGAGCGCGCGTCACGCCGTTATTGCATCTTGAAGATGGTTTCGAGCTCGGCGTTGCTGATGGTGCAAGTTGATAGTGACCGTGATGCGGTGACACATCGGGCATAAACACGTGTGCGGCAGGTGCTTCAGAGCTGTGGCCGCCCCATGTCTTTCCCTCACAGAGCGCCCGGAGTGCATTCTCGGGTGCCAGAAGTTTATCTTTCTCATTTATCTTACATCAAATTACTGTTTGCTTTTCTGCAGTGCCGTTGGTTTGGGCACGGGCTGCACATGTTTTGTGACCGAAAAAAAGGGAGCGTCTGTTCTGCCAGCCGGTTTGTGGTACTGGTGCCGAGTTCGTGCGTAATTGTGTAGTTGGTGAAGTGCCGTAAAGAAAAAGGAAATCTATTAAGCCGACGGGGAATGGTGATGGGATGCATAATGGAGTCTTTTAATGGTGGTTTAAAATTCTTTTGCACAGCAAGACGTACATTGTCCAATGTACAATTCCTTAAGTACTGTGTGCACGTAGAATTTGAAGATTTAAATGAAAATATACCTTATTTTAGTCCAAATGGAATAAATGCCAAACGTTTCAGTACATCTTTGCAGCTCTCTTTTCAACGATAAACGTTGAATCAAATTGTTCTTATTTTATTGAATATTCTAAATAGGTAATGTACTCAAAAGCTTTAAGCTGTAATGTTCACAATAAATTACCGAAAAAATCGTCTTAAAAGGCATTTAAATTTAAACGACCGCTCTGCAGCTGTAAACCGGCGGATCTGGTCTCATAATTTGTTTTTCATGTCTCCATAAATCAGAAAATGGATAAAGAACCTCAGTCCGTTTTAGTGGTCCTTCTCGGTAGGGGCTTAAGAAGCCAAATGTCTCCTTCTACGTTGATTACACTGGGGTATTGCTCTAACCTAAGTGGGAGGATTAAAGAGATAAGGGCAGCTGGCAAAGTGCTTTTTGTTTGAGTTACGATTAGACTACGTTAACAAAAAAATATATTTATATTTATTTACATATTTAATTCTACTATGTTAGCATCAATTGCAAAACTCACTTCATCAGCTCTCACCCTTTAAAGAGCCATTTAATATTGAAGCACTCATGCTGGTTGGTGCATACCTCATAAGCATCCCTTCACGAGCATGTCCGAAAGTTAAAAGCTCCATCTTTACCTTCGACCCACAAGGTGTGTTTGCGGTAAGCCCATGCTCTACACGAGGTGAATTTTCTTCCAAGTAAATAACCATATATAATCGAAAGGCATTACGAATTCATAATATATTTGTTCGGGTGCTTGGTGCACAAACATCTAGTCATTTCGTGCCACCGGGTTTTCCCTTTGTGCCCGCAAACGGTAACGACCCAGCGCGCCGCAACTGTCGGTTGCAGGTGAGCGAAAGCTGCAGTAACAGCACACACCGGTGAATAAAATTATCCAAAAATGTATTATTTACGCTCAGTCACAACCAGACACACGCATACTCGCTACACTACCCACAGGAAAAATGGGAGAAAATGGGTTTGCTCCTGTCGGAACCCACTTCAATGAAAGCTTCCGTTTTATCGTACAGAGTGGAAAAGGCATACCTCATACTCTTTCTTCTTTTTTTTTTACGGCAGCTACCGATGGTTTCCGTATGACCGAAATTTCGACCCAAAGCTAACATTTGGGAAGCGAAAGCTAAGAAGCGAGGTCGCAACCGAGATTTACCACAAAGTCACAGGAGTGGAACGCTCACGAACGCAAAATCAAAACCACAACGAGCTTCACGAGGCTCGGCAATTGCAACAAAGGCAAATTAATTGCGGTTTGCAATAAGACATTCTTAACTGTTCAAAGGAATTACCTTCTCGTTTGAGTGGAGCACTTTGTTCGGCTCAAAATGCAGCAGCAAATGCAGTAGCTATTTTAAAATTGCAGATACCCTTTGCGGGAGTGTCTTTGCTTGTGATGGGATGAAAAGAAGGTACGGTATTTTAATATTGCAAGATAATTGTTACAGCTTCTAGGGTAGCGTATATCAACATGAGATGGTAGCAGTTCCGGGCTATCAAATACAGAGAAAATCTCAACATCACTCAGTGCTGCAAATGGGTTACAACAGCAGCTACAAAGGGCATAAATAATCGTATTTTGTGAAGTAAATTGCATAACTATAGGCGAGCTTGGGATCGTGCGTCATGAAAAAAGCGTTGGAAAGTCATACAAATGATCCCTTTCAGAGAATTGCCTCACAAACGGTGCTCAAAACGAGCTTGTACCTAGCAAAACTAGCTCTCATGTAACCAACGATGATGCTCACACTAGCAAACCAGAGCCCTATTTCCAATATTCACAAGTATGCAACCATCTCTATCCATTCATCTAAATGGTGGGCAGTGCAAAGAAATGTAAGGCTTCCACTCCATCCTCTACTTAAACAACGATGAGAACCCAAGTTACTGCGCATTTTCCACATCGATAATGCATGAAATAGAAGCGCACCGTACGGATATCGAGTTCCACACACTGGACTCATAATGAGCGGCACTTCTTGTGCAGAAAATCAAATCGAATCAGAAAAACATTCTGTTACGTTCACGTTCGCCCTCACTGGTTGCAGTCGCTCGGTTGGCTAGAAACCCTCTCACTCTCTCTCTCTCTCACATGCTCTCTATGGCCCTGGATCGTTGCATAAATCCTAGCAAAATCAATAGCGATAAAAATGGTAAGCTGACAGCTTCCACAGTTCCCACTTTTCCAGAGAAACAGCCCTGCCACTGCCACCGGTCCCCGTAATGAATATTCATTGCACATACGCATGTGGATCGGGGCAAGGGAGGCACAATCAAACACACCGTTGTGCTCAATCCCGGCCACAGTCTCCCAGTCTCGGTTACGATTAGAAAGAAACGCAAGTGTAAAGCTGGAAGCTTTACGCTCGATCTGTCCGATCGGACCGGGTCGTCTTTCGCATTTGCATCGCAGCGTCAGGCCTGAAAGTGGGGACGGCACGGATTTACGAGCGGCCTGATCCATAAATGCAAAGGTCACAGCCGCAGCGCACACCGAGCACAGGCCGAGCGCAAGGGGCACCCGGCACTCATAAATAACGCAAGATAAACTGACACGTTCCGTTTTATAATCTTACCTCCTAAGTCAACTGGAAAATGAGTATCGAGAGTGTTTTGTGCTCCCGCCCTCATGCCGATATGCTTCGATCGATTTCGGGCAAACCGTTTTGCTCTGCCTTACCCAACGGTTCCACCTTCTTCCGCTGAAGCGATCGGGGACGGGGAGTGAACTTTCTAAGCTCAGCAAATCTACCGGCACTGGGGGTTTTTGCCCCCCCCCCCCCTCTCTCTCTCTCTCTCTCTCTCTCTCTCTCTCTCCCTTTGTTTTTATCTACACCGATTAGAGAAAGGA
>KI919456.1:20445-39224 GCA_000473525.2 Anopheles melas | reverse complement strand
CCCCCGCCTGTGGAGCCAGGCCGGTACAAATATCCTTACAAATTCTACAAGGCTGAAGACGGCCGCGTATCCCTGTGTTGTGAAACGTTTGTTGGCTCCTGCAGCAACACAGTTACTGCTCACCGTGTGGTGAACGAAACCTGCCCCGCTTAGCTTGACTCCCTGCAGCGTTTAATCATCACCTTTATCGCAAAGGTAACGCTAACGAGGGGGGCGAAGCTGTGGGTAGGTAATCTTCCTCCACAACACACACACACACACACATCCATCAAGGAGTCCTATGGTTTGTTACTATGGTTTGTTGAATAAGAAATAATATAAATGCGCGAAGATTTTGGCACAACGATACTTTAATCATGTTGTCTCTTTTTACGCCTAAAAGGTATGCAATCCACAATACACATAGTATGGCAAAACCATGGTAAATGAGTATTTTCATTCTAATGTTATAACATTAAAGCATTTTATCCAACAAACGTACGCCATGAAGTTGTTCCCGATTTAAAAATATCTCCCCCCTTTGAAGGGAACATGAAACAGGAATCACCGTAATCGTTTCTTACACGAAAACGGGTAAATACTTAACGCCCTTCTTTATGTCAGGAAAATTCACTTCAAGCTTCAATAGCTGTGTAGCTTAACCCCTGTTTCCAGTCTTCCGGTTCCTTTATTCTCACCATTTCATCGTTTTTCGTTTTGCGATCCCACACCAAGGTACAACACCTTCGCAGCAAAGGTACAGCGGTGGTGTATAAGAGTAACATTCGTTAGCATAAATCTCCCCCAGCGCGGCTGGTGTTGCTGCCGTGTTGGACGAGAAAATTGATTTAAAGTAAAGTAATCCCTTGCCAGCAGGGTGCAACCTTTCGGGATGCGAACAGTTTCACCGAGGTGTATGTGTGTGTGTGTGCTCACGTTAGGAAAAAAAAAGCTTTACCTTTCTTATCCAATAGCACTACTCCCCTTGTGTTCTTTTCTTTCCCTGTGGCTTCTCAACCGATTGCAGTGCTTTCGCATAGTTGAGTGTATTTCTTCGGTTTCTTACCGTTTTAAATTTATCTTTATCATACATTAAAGCAGTAAAGGGAAACCCCACGGAACAGCGCTCACCCTGCACGGTGAAGCAGGCAGGCAAACTGCTGACGTCTGACACAATCTGCTCGTGGTGCAGTGCCGTAACCAAGACCTGTAGCCAAGTTTACAAACTTTATCCCACCAGCCAGGCCAGGCAGACCAGGCAGGCAATCCATCTTTGTACCTGCTAGTATATACCGCCGCCAATGCGGTTGTGCTGATGGAAAATCCAATTTTCTTTATCTTAGTAAACTTGCTGTATGTGTTTTTTTTTATATTTTATATTTTTGCTTCGCTCAACTTGTTGGGCTGCTTTCCCCGGTTTTGTTCCATCGTCCTAGTACTTCTACCACTGCAGTCTCTGGGAGTCGTAGAAACGAGCTCCGCCTGTGCGAAGTTTTATGTTTATCTTATGAAAGTAATTTCAAACATGAAGCTTTTTAGGGTGCTGTGGAGATGAGTTGCACGTGAAGATGATAAAAACAAAATGTATTTCAATCAAATTTATTCAAAAATTGTAACATTACTCTTAATAGCCTTAATAGTAGCCAAAAGCAGGTTGTAATGGTTCCGAAAATGACTTGTGAGTATTACAATTATAACAATTTGCTCAAGTGTTTTTACATTTCTCCCTGTCAAAAGTGTCAAAAACTGATCAAGAAATGATTTTATAATGCCGTTGTTAGTATTGTCACACTATCTGCCTCCTTCTAAAAGAAACGATTTCCCTTTTTTATCTCCCACCTTGCCATCTTTCAAATAATCGACCAAATAAAAACAGGAGCTGAAAGTTCCATTTCCAATACATTTTAACTTTCTCACAATCCTGCCACGGACAGCAACACCAGTAACGGACAGCTCCAGCAGGATACAGTTGATTCTCCGTAAAAAAAACGATCTTTCGCTCTGGCATCGGAATCAAAACCCGGAGGCTAACTTGGACGTACTTTGAATATTTCACCAGCGTCACCAGCGGCCGAATGAGCCAGTCAGTTTGAAAAAGGTTTCACATCGAGTTGGCCTGAAACGCTTTCCATGTTATTTGGCAGCACAGGCGAACCTGTCAACCATGCAGATGTGTTATGTGTAGGGCTTTCGGTTCGAAACTTTCCCTGCTCCCCCTTTCGTCTGTGCTGCTCATTTCATGTCGCTTGAATGTGCAAACGGAACGGGTTTTTGCTTTCCACTGTCAAATTAAGAACTTTCGCTCATTTCTAATGCGTGTGCGGTTTTTGACTAGGGGTTTTTTGTGTGCTTTCCTCGCCACTCGCCTGTGTGTGTGTGTGTGATTTTATTGTGCGGCCGGAGGAAACCCTTCTTAAAGTTTCACTCAAACCGACAGACCAGCGAGCACAAAGAAAGTCAATGGGAGATGATTGAAATGAAAAAAGTTTTCCTCTTCCCCCCACGTTCACTAGGTGCGCAGTAAAAACAACTGAGAGCGTACCGGAGACGACTTAACTTCGTGACGTGAACGCACATACACACACAATCGCACAAATACAGAATCTTTCGCTTGTGTCTGGATTTCCGGAATCAAACGAAACAAACGAGAGCTAACACTCGAGACAAGTAGCACAGTCCCGGAAAGCCACTCACTGCTTTCACCTAGCCCAGCACACCATTTCCACCCTGCTCCTATCGGAAGCCGAGAACGAGATGTTTCACTTTTCCGCCTTTTCCATTTGGTCGCTTTTTGATGGTATTATTTTCTCACTTGTTCGCTTCTCAATCGTTCGGTGGATGTGGATTTGAATCGTTGCGAAAGTTGCTGTTCCATCTTCGCATCTTCGCCTTCGAACAGCATCATGTCGGATTCGAATTTGGTTCGATCGTTGCCGTGCCCTCGGTGGACGTGTATGAGCGATGAGAGTCGTTGCTTGTCGAGGTGAGTTTGAGGATTTTGCCACTGGCTTTCGCATCCTCCTGCACAGCACCGGTACCGTATTAACTTTCCATCATCCTGTCTCATCTAAATCTCGTTCTATTTGGCCCCGCTTTTTCTTCCATCCATCCATTCATTGTACCGTTCTTGCCCGCTTCTCCCAAATGCTTTTCCAATACAGCTGATCCGGATGATGGATTTGGTGAAGCAATTTGTTTGGTAGGGGAAGAATAAATCAACACCCCTCCGCTCGTCCATCCGGCCCGGTGGCAAATAAGCAGTAGCAAAAGCAAATGGGAAGTAAATAAATGCCCTGCACACGTAGGCAAACTTTGTGTTTTGCACGGAAGAGGCCGTGCTGGGAACGGGGAAAGGCCCAACGCAAACAAGAACGTCGTTTCTTGTGCCGTTGTGGAGGGAAAAAAGGTGTCTCATGTTCCTGTTTTTTCTCCTTTTTTGCCATTGGGTACGGTGTAAATTGGTCAGGTCAGGAGGGTAATGGAGTAGTGCAGTGGCACAATTTTCAAAAGCTTTCGTACACTGTACGCGCGCCCGCCCGTTTAAATATGCGTTACGAATGAAGGCGCCTGGTGGTGGAAAACTTCCTACGAAGGGGCGAAGTTTTTTTGTTAAACGCCATAAAACTCTTCCAAACAAATGCCATTCTTTTTCTGTCAACCTCCTTCAATGGGGTGGGAAGCCTCCAGTGCAGAAAAAAGCGCCCGAGTGACGGAAAATTAACTCAATTGTCCCCCCGCGGTAGCCTGACGAACGGTTTCCATGTAAATTAAGCTGCCAAAAATCGGAAATGGACGTGCGCGAGCAAATACACCGACTCTAGGACCGCCCGCCGGCTCTAACCGAAACGGAGAAGCAACAAACGAGCTTTGAGTAATATATTTGACATTACTTTTCACGCAAAGTGTGGGAAGGGCGAAATGGAGCGAGTGCTTTGCTGGGGGGCGAGGTTTTTTTTTTAATGGGAAATGGCACAAGAGGATCAACGGAAAGGTTTTTCGTTGGCCTAATTCTTGGATCGTAACAAATTAACGTCCATTGAAACGCGGCTGCCCACACGCTGAGCCGGGTCGCTGTGTGTCGTGTGAGAGCCTGAAATTTACATTAGTTTCGGTCTCGACGGTAACTTTCGACGACCCTAATTGGACCCGCTTCTTTCGAGGTGGGGTGACGGATAGATAATCAAGCAAAAGCTTATTGATGGTTCGAGTAGGAAGGACTGCGACTAAACAGACAGCGTGTGAGAGTGGGTTCGATGTTGAGCCGTCGATTAATAATTCAAATGGTACGTTCATCCAGTAGTCTCGGTATCAAACAAGTTGGAAGCTACAAGGTTGGTTTTGGGACACTTTAAAATATAGAGTTGGTTTGTAGTATAGCTGTGAATGCAATTCAATGTGAATAAAATATTTTTTGGAAGCTATGGTGGCTATTATCTAGCTGTTGTTGGTAATAATAAATATATAAAGTAGTAAGAATAAATACAACAAAATAATGATTTTTAAGTAATGCTGTAGGCAAAGAAAGTAATTTTTATAGTTTTAATATCAAAATAACTGTTGAATTAACATAAGAAAGATAAGTAAAACTCTAAAAGTCATCAAAAAAAAGGACAGCTAGTAAATCAAGACTGATGTCTTAGTCGATTGTAGTACACAGCTTTTGTAATAGATGGCGCTTTGACGATAATATCGTTTTTCGTGTATCGTGTATCCTTCTTTTAAGGTGTGTGTATCCTTTACGTGAAGCTATGAGCCATTAGTTGGATGTAATATGTCGCTGCTACTTGGTAATTTCAATTTCAACCTATAAATTATCGTTATTCATTAATTTTGACCCAAGAACAAACATGCAAAGAGTCTTTTTTTACATTTTTAAACCCCCAATATAATTGAATTGACCCCAATTGTGACCTCAAAACATTTTCTATGATTCTCATTCTTTGTTCAAACAATCAAATGACATAGATATCTTACAATATTTTCCTAACTAAGCAATATTACCTTCAATTAGGAGAGTGCCTTTATATGTTCCATGCGTGCTCATGTACCTTCCAGCTGCACCTGACCTTCAACAGCTTGTTTCACAGCAAACACTCCTTCCCAAACCCGAACCAAACTCGCAAACCCGCTCCTCGCCACTCGAGCCACTTCTACCAGCGATGCATTTCATTCTTTCCCAATGCGATGGCAATAAAATTCCATTCGATCTCCGGTGAACCCGGTGGCAGGCCGGAATACTTGAACCTCATTTTTGCCGGCAAACGGAGGGTAGGAATTTCTTCATTAAATTCTTTTCGCACGCCACCAATGGCACAAAATGCGGTCGCTTTCATAGTAGTGCCTCGCAGAAAAAAGAAACCTTCGATGCGGGATGGAGTATAATAAGTACTTGGAGATGGCTCAACCTGTCAGCACACTAATTAAACGATTGGTTTGAACCCATTCCAGTGCCCGGTTACGGTGGTGTTGCTGGTCTACTTCAAACGCACAGAAAGCAGAAGACATTTCTTCAGAACTCCTTCACGAACATTGCTAGAAAGGGGTGAAATCAAACGGACGCCGACCTTTCTTTCCCTGCCCCCGGTTTAATTGACTTACCTTTGAGAATGTGCAGCAGCAAAATGGCCTGGGCGAGTCCGCGTACTTCCATTATTGGTTTTGGACGCGCCCGCCAACGGCATAGACGTGTGCGTGGTTGGGCCCCTTCTGCGCGAGTACTTTACACTCCACTACACTGTGCAGCGACTGACGGTGGTCGACGGCCCTCCTAATGGCAGCCGAGCACGATAGCGTTACTTCTCCTCACCAACCCCGCAGAACGTTGCTACACCTGTCGGTGCATTGTTGGGCTGCTGTTGGTTCGTGCCAGCGGAAACATTTCGCAGTTAGGCAGCACGGAATGGCAGCGTTGCACCGTTACATGTTGCACCGCAGGCAAGAAGATGAACCTTCTTCTGGTTTTGTTTCCCCGTACCACACTCGCAAAACAATCGCCCAAACACTAAGGGCTAGTTTATTTATGGAATTTTAAATGTTATTTGCTCGCTGAAATCAATCCTGGCAGCAGTGGTTACTCACAAGACACACAGTAGCTGTATTCTTCTTATAGACTCACACGAACACACCAACACTTTTTCACAGAATCGCCATCGAGCGAGAGCAAATGCCAATTATGCTTTGACAAGCTCGCAGCTAGCAACTAACCTACTTACTTCCTTTTCCGCCTCGTTTCTATCCAAATCACACTTCACTAAACTGGTGCGGCGTTTCAGTTTGGCGAACGCTATTCTTCTTGCGTAATTAATTATTCAACTGCTTGACAGGACTGCTGCATGGGGGGGGGGGAAGGTTTTTATTTTCATTCTCTTGGCTTTTTTTTCACTTCACACTGCCACGGAGCTTTCTTCAACACTGACTGATTGGCACACTTTTTTTGTACTCGCCTTCTATCTTTCTCTTATTTTTCACCCTGTTTCAGCATTACTTCTGAACTGCACCGTTTTTGTGTGTGTGTGTGTCTACACTGCCACGCTAAAATGATTAAGGAAAGTAAAAGAAAAAAAATAAACCAAAACCTTTTCAAACACACACACACCTGAAAAGGTAAAATCTCTCCACTGTGTGAAGCACTCAGGACAAATGCTGCTAACCGTAGTTAATTATCGAAAATCAAACCAATCAAACTTTTTGTACTTTAAGAGGGGGGGAAACGCGAATCAATTTCGTCTAAAAGTAAATTGAAAACTTCCTTTCGGTGTAGATTTTCGTCAGGTGAATCAGCGTTTAAAGTTAGTTAGTCGATTCACCGACTTTTTAGTATTAGTGGCTTTGCTTTCAGAGATGTTTCATAAATTATTTGTCTTTTTTTTAGATGTTTTAGTTGTGTGCACATTGTAGAAGTTGTTTTAGTTTGCGTGTACGCGAAGAGTTTTATTCCGCATTAGGCCCACTGCAGTGTATTTTCCATTTTTTTGCTGCAAAAAAAAAAGAAATAAAAGAGAAAGAGAAAGGGTGCATGATAAGAAAAAGAATTATTTATTTCTTCTTGTCAGTAGTTCCAACATTTAGTTCCCCTCCCGTCTGCCATCACTCAAAGTCGGCCGGTAAAGTTAAATGAAACGAAACAGTTGCAATGTTTGACTTTTCGTACTGGGCGTACTCAGCGTACTTCCTGCAGCTCCCCCCTCTCACCAGGAAGAGGGTGGAAAGAACAATCTTACCCGGTTTCCGAAACAATCCGAAAGGAATTAAAAAGTTCTTTACCGAGCACCGAACTGGCTGGTTGGAAACTAAACTCTTCGTCGGCTTTCTTTAAAATCCCTCTCGGGAGCGTTTTAGCACGAAGGTAGAGGAGCAATGGTGGTACGGCATTTGCATTTTGATGCAAGTATTAATTCGAGTGAAAGACATTGACACACGCACACACACACACTGGCGCAGCCACACAAACGAGTGATATAAAGCAGCATTTACCCAAGTTGTGTGAGTGAAGCAAACTTTCTGTCGAAATAAATCCTACTTATGCTTGGTGTGCAAAGTGCTCCACCTTTTTCCGACCGACAGAGAAGTACAGGAAAGCCCACGCGCCTGAAAGGTATGCAAGTTTTGCGTAAATTTATGTGCGCTTCCTGGTACAGAAGAAGAAAGAAAAAAGGCACTCGCACACACACACGCACAGGGACAATTTCTTTCGCATGCAAATCGTCTGCGTTCGTAATGAGCACAGTTTTCGTCGGACCGAGGGCCTGCCTGCCCGACTTGCACATTAGCATGCCATACCGTTGATGGGAAACACCCGTTGCTTATCGTACAGCGGGCTGCCGCCAAACACGTCCGTGCTGCTTTCGATAATTAAGCTAGACAAACTTCCCCCAAGCCGGCACAGTGCAAGACAATTGGAAACAAATGCAACTTCGCATTGTGATGAAATTTGAAATTGACTGGTTGCGATGATGGTTTACATTGTTTGCGTACAGTTGCAACATTGCTGCTACGAATGATTGTTTCCAGTTGTCACCTTTCGAAAAGACACAAGAATCCATTAAGAACGTCGGAACGTGCTGTACTCGATCGCTCATAATACCCGGCAAAGCAAACTTTCCAACCCGGGAATGTAAAAAAGCGTCTCCCATCTCCCATCGCTGCCACGGCGAGCTGAAACGTACGAAGCGACGACAAAGTGCTTTTATTTGTCAAACGGATTACTGGCGGAAGCGTACACCACCCAGACCGCACGCCACCGCAATCGAAGGAAACACATTCGGCATTGCTTGCCTGCTGTTTGCGGAACGTGATTTTAAGCCGAAGCTCATTCGTCTTCGATTTCGAGCTGCCCCGCACAGCTGACACAAGGGGCGAGGAGTTTCCGTCGCTGGCACGACGAATGGGGTTTTTGGGCAAAAATGTGGCTGTTTGTGTTTGTGTGTGCTGCTATGTTTTTCCCCATTTCTTTTTCACCTCACTTACAAAAGACGCTTTCTATCTTTCTACTCCCGCGTTAAGGTTAAGGCGAACGGAATATAAGCAAACACGGATACAAATGGGAAATTGATCTATGTCTTCATCGTGTTCTTCCGATGTCTTGGTCCCGCCGGGGGTCGCCCATTTTGTTTGTCACAATCAGTCCGTGTGGCGTGATGCCAGCAGCAAACGTGTGCTGGCGGTAGCTACCTTTGTCATTTTAAGCCCCGTTGCTGTATCCCTATGTTTGTGTGTGCGCACAGACACACAAATGGCAACGTTTTTTGACGAACCTTTTTACCGTACGTTAACAGGTAATCCCGTTTTCTGGAGCGCACCGACGTGAATGGTTTTAACGAGACGCTTCCTTGTTGCGGAGCGTTTGAAATAGGTCGATGTAGCATTGTCTAAGAACGCGATTGCAAGATTCTAGGTGTTTGCGTGTTTTAGTGCTTATTAATGCCGTGCGATTATTAAGAGAAGGTGAAACATTAAACGGGCACGAGCAGCTTGTGGACACTTAAAATTGAAAATAGCGCCCAAAAGGTAGGCAATCTGCATTACGCATGTTGAAGCGTTCCTGTGTAGAAATAGGATTAATAACAGCACCCCAAAGAGCCATTACATGACACTAACGCACGTATAAGCGTTTGTTAAGGAGAAAAATAGGAGCAAGGCAATATTGTCAGGACTGAACTGCAAAATGTAAGAAATTTCTATAACATAATTAAAACATAAAAAATGCTTACGATAGCTTTTTATAATGTTGCTGTTGAAATGAAACTTGTGACTGTTTTGAAAGCTAAAGCTTGATTGTAATTTTTAATGAATTTCGCCAAGATTCAAAACATTTTTAAATTTTTGTCACTACTTACTATTTTCAGACAGCTGCCTTCCGACACCCTCGTTGTATGCGTAGCAAACGTTAGTAATCAAAACTGCTTCCTTTCCAAATGAGAACTAAAATCCCATTAACTTACGAAAATGTAGTGCACTCCCCCGTGAAGCTACGCGATGCAAGACGCCCGCCAAAACGGCCCAGATTACACTGTACCTGTACATTTCTTGGCGTTCCAAAGGAAAGTTGCAGGCTAAGTACAGGCAAGCAGGGCTGAGCCGTACAGGGGTAGAAACTGCATAATAAATCTATCTCAAGTTTCGCGAGGAGCAGTTGCTGCCATACCGATGCCACTGGTGTACAGTCTACGTGTACAGTCTGTGTGTTTGACGATGTACCCCTGTGTGTGTATGTGTGTATATATAATAAATTAATCTCTTGACAGTTCACGGCACACGGCTCCCGCTGGTGAGCTAATTGGAGCGAAAATTAAGAACCAACTTCTGTGCTGTGTAAACACACACAGCCAGCTAGCGCCGAGTCGTGCGATGAATGAACGATCCCGGCACACGCAAGTAACTCTGGTAAGCTGATCGGTCGGTTGCCACCGCCATCAAGTGCGGTTGGCTGGTTGGCGGTTTTGAAAATGCATTTCCACCATGGCCGCATGCCGTGCTTGTTAAGCTTTGTACAGTGCCAGTAAATCTCTCCCGAGGATAACTCAGCCCACCTCCCCTTGGGGCAAAGCGAACATCGTGGCTGGGCTGTATAGTACTTGGCTGCTGCAATTTACGAATTCTTAAGAAGTTCGTGAGCAACCCTCGCTTTACAGCATCTTAATTTAAGTACAACTTTTCTAAAGAGATTACTTCAGGCGTTCAAATGCTCATAAAGTGAGAAAATCCGTTAAACATTTCCCCAACGTTTGACTGAGAATGGAAGATTTTAATCTTAAGTTTCCAACCATTGCCAAACCATGTTTCATTTTCGTAGCGCTTCTGACACTGGCAATAATTTTCAATTAAATCGACAATTAACCCATCTTATGCGCCGAAAACCTCTAATACACTCTAACTGCTGCTCGTTTGCAACGGTGAACAAATACACCCGTATCAAAAGCCCAGCTGTAACGCTTGACTTGTCGCTTGTGTGGCTGAAACCGAATACACTTTCATCTACCTGCTGCGATCGTTTACTGTCACTCCCCTCACCAGTAGCACTGCATCTCGAGCTGCATCAACCTTTCAGGGGTTTTACACCCAACCGAGCGCAACGCAGACGCCAGACCAGCAAGCTGTGTAAACAGAACCGTTTTAGTTTTCAATCTAACTTAGATTAAATTTAGCCTGAAATTGCAAGCCAATCTTATTACGCGCGCAAAGTTTAGCGATTGCTTCATCAGCGCCGGTCTGTAGCAAAAGGGGCGGGAAAGTCGAACCCGCCCGTTGAGCTGTGAATAGAACAGTGCGGAACGGTTCCTATGCTGCTGATTGATTGAGATGGGCTGCCGGGCAAAAAAGGGCTGATGTAGTAGCGAAAAGTAAATCTACACTTTATTGAGCGGAGTGTAAAAAGTTAAGCTGAAGCGAATGAAGGTGCAGTTGTATTCTGCTTTCGTCTAACAAAGGGTTGGCTTCAATTGGTGTGTGTGTGTGTGTGATATTTTTCTACGATTTTTTTAAAGATATAAGAGCTAAAGCGTGTGTAGAGCTTACACTTCATTCAAGCTGAGTGAATATCGGAAAAACATTTTTTTTTAGAAAAAAACTGCTCG
Organism: Anopheles melas; assembly: GCA_000473525.2. NCBI lineage: Eukaryota > Metazoa > Arthropoda > Insecta > Diptera > Culicidae > Anopheles > Anopheles melas. The sequence continues at coordinate 28,173 of KI919456.1, read as the reverse complement.
AAAAAAGTCTCAAGCGAGGAACATATTAACGTAAAAACTATATAAACACGCCTAAAGGTATGCAATGTTGCACGAATCTCGGGGTTTAAGGAATTATTTATCATTATTAAACCTTTTTTCTTCGTTTCAAATAAACAGAGTTATTATTAATTCTACTAAAAGGAAAAATAATGATTAATTATCAATTACATCAAATCGTTCAGTTATTGAAACGATCAAACCATAAATACAAACCAAGTGGGTTCAATTGGTTGCGCATTACTTGTTGGCAAAACTTTGCCAATCAACCCCTAACCTGTACTTACAACCTACCACACACAACCACACTGCTGGAACTTGTGTGCATTTACTTTTCAATTTCCCAGCAGCAAACCACCAGCATCCCAGAAGCAACGGCACTAAACCTTTCCCCAATATCTCTCTCGGGAGGATCGTTCACGGATGATCAACTCGCACACAAAACTAAGTTGCTGGTTCGCACGCTCACACACGGCTGCACATGAGCTCACTCACCCCCAAAAAACAATCAAATCCCTAACCTGTCACCTACGTACCGTACTGGTCGAACAGGGTGATTTTTTTTCTTTCTGTCCCTGTTTCTCTCCCATTATCCCGTTCAAAATACTTCATAAACACCGCAAAACAACGGAAACGAGTTGTGCTACAACTTTCTTTGCCGACTGCCCCAACACTTGCACGCAAAACATTTACACAGCTGCTGACCTGCTTCGGGGAACAGAATAAAAAAAAAAGACGAAATAGGAAGTGAGGACAGGAAGTGCGGATCGAGAGTGCAAATGGCATTCAAACCAGCTCCGCATACGGGGACGGTCGGATGGAAAAAGTTCAACCAGCGGCAACAACACAATCCATCCAGCCTCCTACACACATAACCAAGCCACCCAAAGCCCGAATGCGCCGTATTTCATGACCGCAAAAGTTAATCAAACAAACGAAACTCCAACTTCCCAATATGCTTCCCTCACATCCTGCCGCCGGTCGGTTGGACTGCACTTCCTTGTGCCTGAGCCAGTGCTTCTGCCATTGCTCGTAGCGGACGTTCCGGCATCCGGTTGAGGTTGGTCCTACATCTACATCTCACAGTGCTGAGACGGGAAATGAGTTTCCATAAATCTGACTTCAAGTGTGGATATTTGCATGCGAGGAAGGACAAAAAAATCGTTTCAGCAACGTTTCAACAGTTCAGCAAACTGTTGTGAAAACACATTCACAGCCATATTATGGTGAAGGTCTTGAGTGGAAGCCTATTTCCATATTTCCTGGTTAATTGAACTAGCCCTCGCCTGAAAAAAATGATCCCCTTTGGATGTGCAACAATGGATGTGCTTGTTCTCCGAGTTCGATTTGAGTCTGACCACAGTTTATAAATTTCTTTCCAGCGGGACACTTTTCCGCTTTTTCTGCTCTGATGTGCTAGCGATCATGTCGCATGCCACGAGCGAACGACTTTCAACAACCGCATCCATCTGTTTGGTATCCGCTGCCAGCTACAAAGTCATCGTCTACACTCAACGAAAAGGAAACAGATTTTCGTGCCTTCACGGTTGTTTCTTCTTTTTTCGTTGCCTTGCCCTAGCCCCATTCTTCCCAATACAGTGCGATGCTTCCTGCATGAATTTATAATGTCAACAAATGTGCGATCGCACACATTTGCCAGCGGTCGGTTGCACTCGAGACCCGGTCATGTGCGCTGGTCGTAGACTGCAGGATGCACAAAATTCTCTTCGCTTGTGGTTGACTTTGCCTGTGCGCCGGCACGAAACCGGTCGGCCAGGGGGACTTTCAAACATTTATAGCACTTTGAATGTATGTATTTTGCTAGTGTTGCACTGTCAAATGAAGAATGCCCGGAAGGAATAGGATCGGCAAACCCAGAGCAGAAGCCTTCCCCGAGTTAGATTGAATAATTTTGCCAGTGCATAAGATAGCACACAAACCAACTTTGCTATTTCTAATGCATCGAATATTGAGCAAGTTTGGTTCAATTTCATACTACTATGTTATTTTCATTGCCTTTCTTTCATAGTCGACTTCATACGCGATTGTTTTTGCGACTGCTAAAAGTATGCAACATATATGTTTATAATTTGGCTAAATATTGCATACACTCAGGCGCTATGAATCAATTTATCTATTTTGTGTACTTTTAGGCCTTTTTGTAGCTTTACCATGCCTACATTTAGGCGCATTGAAACGCTAATTTTAACATGACAGAACTTTTCATGCTAAATCCCGAAAGAAAGCGCTGACACTGTATCATAATAAAAATACCCATTTACACTATTTAATCAGAACATACCGGGTATTTTAAATCCTTGAGTAAAATTCGCTTTTTTTTACCAAACACGTTACACTCACCGTTTTTTTTTAAATTGTTTCTCTAAACTTTCAACGCTTCATAAATTATTCATAGCGGATATAAAACGATTCCCCTACAAATCATGCGCAATTTATGCCATTTATCATACGTTGCAGGAGGCAAACAAAAAAAATCCGTTAAGCTAGAAGGAACCACTTCTGCACAGTGCACATTGGTGCACGTGGTGTTTAGCTTCCCGGTGGAGCTTTTGCCAAACGTTTTCATTTATTTCACGCTACCCGCTTCTCGAATCGATTTTTATCAGCTCGGAGTATGAACACACACACACACACACACACACACACACACACACACACACACACACACACACACATGACACGGCTGACTTGCTTGGCAGTGAAATGCAGCACCGGCAGTTCCAGCTGGCACCATGAAATGGCGTTTTGTGCATTTATAAACGCTGACGTGGCGAAACGCTGTCGTGGAATTGATTCAAATGTATCAATATCCTCCAGCATTTGCACCGGTGGCTGCCTGACCTAGAAAAAGGCAACCCTTTTCGATGCGCTTGTAATACCAGGCCATGTGATCTATGATCTGCTTTGAACCTCCCCCCCATGCCGCGTGCCGTGCTGTTCGTGGTTCGCGTTGAAGCTGACTGCCAGCCGAAACGATGGTCGGTCCACGGGTACTAATACTCTGGCTTTAAATGAAAGTAAGGTACGGGGTCAAACCCAAACCTGCCCTGTACCGTAAATTATACGCTTTTTAATTTGCTCTGCTAACGATGCGCTTCTCTGTTCGTATGTTTGCCCCTCTTACATCGTTCGTACGGTGGTTTTTTTCACTTCAAAATACATGCATGTACCCAGAATCTCTGGTGGGCCATTGAGTGGAGGGACAGCCCTGCGAAAAGCCAAAGTTTTTCGTTGAGAAAAATTTATGTAATGCTGATTCACCTGCTACCGTAAAGAGTGGTGTGGTGTGTGTCTGTATGTATAAATGGACCAGAAAAGCATGCACCACGAGATAAGCAACATACTGCCCGAATGGGTTTGGCAACTTCGAACTAGCCCACATCTTACGACCTACCGATGGTCACAGTAGAACCAGCTTCCGCACACGACCGTGCGCGCCACTCAACCTGGACGGGACCTCACATCCAGCCACTGCTTTCTGTTCCAGGGATGCTGTTTTTGTTGCTCCTGCCTGCAACCCCAATACATGTGTACAAGTGTGGGAAGCAAAACATCGAAAGTTGCTGCTCGTCTGCTAATGGTGCGGAATGGCAAAAGGGACTGTGGGTTGGGTTGAGCTTGGCAGCAAGCAACAACAAAAAATAAAACAACCTCCACCACTGCAGATTAAATCATGGCACAGCTGCTCATGGATGCAAACCGGCCGTGCATAAGGTCGTGCATAAGTGTACCTTTTTACCCCCGAATGCATCCGTTCCATTCAACCCGGCAGCACTTGAGGCTTCTCTGCCATCGAGGAGACGGCTCGTTATCGCAGAATTAATAAGCCATTCCCTTTATCGATCAGGGCTTGGGAAGTGCATTCGACACGGAAAGGGGGATGCGCTGTTTAGCATATGTGGTTATGAGGTTTTTATCAATATTATCACTAAAGTTTATTTTTTAAATTAGATTCTTATATGAATGCAAGTAGATTCTTTGCGAAGTTATACTCTAATTTATCGTTAAATTTGTCTTTTAAAGTGAATGAACCTAATACCTAATACCTTAATAGTTGTGTAACAAAATAAAAACGCAATATAAAACCGCTTTTATAGGTTAATACTTACAAACATTCGAAACAAAGTCGTTCGTTTTTTTAAACTAAAACTTTAATAATTGAATAAATTGAATATTTTTGAAACATAGGAAAATATTTCTTAGCAAATAATCAATACCGAATTAAAATCCATACCAGTTCAATGTATTACATTGAGAATTGATGTTCATTGCTGATTTGCTAAAAAAATTCATACTTTTCCAATGAGATCTTTATAGCATAATAAACTATTTGAGCAGAGATGTGTGTATTGCATTGAACAAAAAGCCTCTTTCTTCCTTTTCAACACAAAAGGTATCTTATTTATGGTGTGCATTGTGTACCTTTAGTTTATTTCTTTGCCAACTTCTCACATGAACAATGTACCAAGCTCTCATACTGATACATATCGTTGTCAAACGTGTATGACATAAAGTGGCCAAGCAACATGTAGAGATACAGATCTCTTCCAAACAACGCTTTCATCCATCTTGAATTCCTTATCCTTGGTAGGGCGGTTGCCTCCAAGATTCCCCAACCAATTCTCCCGACTATTCTTTCTCATCCATCGCAATGCTACAACACTACGCCGTTCCCGCGTTCCCTATTCACGCTTCGAGTGCGTGCCAATTCAATAGAGAAAATTAATATACTTCAAACTTACTTAATATACTTCAATTAAAAATACTTCAAACCCGAAACGTACCCCGTACGGATCGCGATAAACGCCGCAGTGTGTCGCTATCATTCAACCATCCCAAAAAAGAAAATGAAAGAAAAGACGAGCCAACGATGGCAGGGGGGGGAGGGGACACCAAAAATGATCAGAAAATAGCGCGAATTTATCCGGTACCTTGCTTGCTCCGTGTGCTGCTGTGCACAATTTTCCCTTTTTATGTGTATCCAGCCCGGTTCCAATGGAGCAGGAAATCCAATTTTCTGTTCAAGTGTCGTCTTCGCCGAGCACCGTGGGTTCGCGTGCCTGAATCTCGTCTTCCCCTCGGCGTTGATGGCCAATCTTTCTATGGGAACACAAGACACTCTGTACAACGCACACACACACACACACGCACACACGATGACAGGGAATAATTCTTCCCAGCTTCCACTACGCTACCCCTCTCCCCAACAGTGGTCGTGTCATCCCGTAACCTGTCACCTTCACCCGGGACACCCGGGGTTCAGTTTTTTTTTATTTCCGAAATCAAATGCCCTGGCAAAAAATTATCACCACTTTTTCTTCTAGTTTGCCTTTTTCACATTCCTTGCGTTCACTTCCTTTTCCTAAGTCCTAAGGCACGGTAAAGGAAACGTGCCGCTTCTCGGGTACAAAGGGGCAAGATGATTTATTTAATATTTCCCCCACCCCCCCCAACTTTTCTTCACAACGCAACAAAAAAAGAGTTAAAATCAAAGACCCAAGCCAAAGGTGACGATGATGATGATGATGATGCGGATGGTGATAGTGACGTATCGGGCTAGTAGCATCAGAGCCCCGTGAACGTTCTTTCGAAGAAGGGGCAGGAATCACACGCACTCAAGCACTTCAGGCTCAATTACGGCCAAGACGTCTGATGTGGTTCACAACTTTGATAGAACACGACAACGGCCCAGCACTCCAGCTCCCCGGTCGGTTGGGATCGTCTTTCATCCTTTCCTCCGGGGTCGTGATTTGCAAAGCAAGCAACAACAACTACGACAACAACAAAACAACGAGTTCGAAAGATCAAGTTCCGAGTTCAATCGTATGAACGAGGCAGTGGAAGCAAATTCACATTAAACAAGAAAAAGAACACACACACACGCATAGAGCCATTTGCTTCCGATCCTACGTTCGATCGATGTCGTCCGAGACAACCCGTTGAGTGGTTGATAAATTTCGAAACGGTTGTCTGCTCGGCCATCGTACACGTATACCGAGGCACCTCCAGAGGGGGGGGGGTCACCTTTTGCTAGGCGAGATTTATGGCAGCTAATTTGATGCAATTTTCCCATTTTTGCTCCTTACAAGATAGCCCCGTTTTTTGCATACAAACAGGAGTAAAAAGGACGCTGAAAACTTTGTCACACATTTTCCTACACACAGCTTGCACTTGCACACCTTAAGATCGTACCGTTTGTCAACGCAATCACCTTGGGCCAACGGTTGGGCCATGTGCGGTAGCATGGGTAAATAATAGTTTCACCAACACTGCTTCGTCACCTGGTCCACCTAGTGGGCAGCTGCTGCTCGTTTATTTAAATTTAAACTTTTTGCAAACCTGTTTTACATATCACTTAAAAAAACTCCATTATAAAACTTTCACGAAACTAACCTATTTTGCTATTTTGTTCACTCCACACAACACATACCAGAAGCAACCTGTACTACAAATGTACTAGCAACACACTACCTCACAGTACCATATTCCAAACAGCTTCTAAAAGCACACGAATCGCACTAGAACGCCTCCGTATGCCGTACACCGGTCCCGGAAGCTGCACCAACAACTTGGCAAAACCGTCCCGACGAATCGCAAGATTCAAACTGACGGCAGGCCCAACGTGACAGCAACAGGATACCGCCACGAACACATACCCTCCGGCAGACAGCGAGATAAGCACGCGCTGAATGCTGATGCTGAGATCCTGATGAGACCGAGCTGAGATGAGAGCGAGCGAGAGAGAGAGAGAGAGAGAGTGCGAACCTTACGCCGGAGCATAAACGGTGAGATTTGGATACACACGGAACGTACAAAAAAAAAACCATTTTGCTCACAACACCAAACACGACCTACGGTTGCTGGAGGTGTGTGTCTCTCTTTTTTTCTCCATCTTCTTCCTCTGTCAACATCTCATCGAGTAGGCAAGGCAAAAAATAGGTCCTTCAACTCCCCATAAACAATGGAGCAAAAAAAAAATGGAAAAGCCCGTCCAACTCTCTCACGCTCTCTCCCAACGTGACGGAGCAAATGATGCAGAAAGTCTCAAGGCTAGGTGAACCATTAGTAGAGCCCGTACCAACGCACGAAAGCCGGCAATCCCCTCCAGGGAGAACGGATGATGAGTGAATCCGTACCCCTTGCGGGGAGGAGATGAGAGTGAAAAAAAACACTGTGAAAGAATTAATACACTTCCAGTGACTTTTCTACTGCTCGGCCGTTATCAGGCCACACGCATCCTTCGCGCATCCTTCGGATGGAGATACTGCTTACCGAAGGAAGAGAACCAAACCAAACCAGAAAAAAAACTCATCTCAGCCTTCTCCTGCTGGGCAACTCCAACGGGGCAAAGAAACGGGGAAGAACGAAAGCGCTCTCACACACACACTTATCCGCAAATCTCAGGAGATGAAATAAAGGCTCTCATTTTCTTGTCGTTGTTTTTTTTTTGTTCTATTTCAATTCCCTCTATTATCAAGATTTTTGTTCCTTATTTTAAATCACTCACATTGAACACATACACACTCTCTCTCTCGCTCTTTTCGGTTTTTTAAGTAGAGAATTTGTTTGTTTTTTTTCTGTTACTTTGTCCACGGCCTACTGCAAAACGGTTCATTTGCGATAGCGAGAGTGCAATGGAAAATCGCTTCCAGGGATTGAAAAGTGGTCTTTATACGCTCCTCCGCTTAC
>KI919456.1:5385-20125 GCA_000473525.2 Anopheles melas | reverse complement strand
TGTGTGTGTGTGTGTGTGTGTGTGTGTGTGTGTGTGTGTGTGTGTGTGTGTAGTTGTGATTGAGAGTGTTTTGTACTCCTTTTATATGCTTTCCACAACGTCAACCAACGGCAACGCATGCACATGCCCGGTGACATGACAGGTTTGTTTTTATGGTAACTAGGCCACGCGGGTGGCGCGAATAAATAGGGAGAGGGGGGAGGAGTGGGGAAATAATATGCACACGCACCTATCAACGGGTGGGATGGGTAGGTGGCGGCAAAGCCGTACGTTACAGCTTATTAAGCGCAGAATGAATGAACAGCGCCAGCAGCGCGTTGCGTCGGTATTTGTTTTAGGGGCGTCTCGGTTAAGGGAAAGGGTAGCTTGTGATTATTATAATATCGCATGTTTATTAGCGCTTTTTTTTCTTTTGTTGATTGTAAATTCTAGTTAGGCGATGTAGTTTATATTGCATAGGTTGTATTTAAAACAATAAATGATGGCAAAGGTGGCAATGCAAAGGTGCTCGCTTGTAGACAGCTCCTGCTGCTCAGCACTGAAGGTATTGAAGTTATAGACATTTTCTCTATTTTGAATAGAAATATTACTCTCATTTCATCGTTTTGCTAAACTACAGCAACTGAAAGAGTAACAATTTGAGGCAAAAAAATCTCCTAAAACTCTCAGAAATGTAACATACAGAACAACTCACACTTATTAATCACACATTGCGTATATTTAGGCGTTTTTATGGCAATTCAATTGAGACTTGCAACATTAGGCTCCAAAGGCTGAACGTTAATATGCATTACTTCATAATTTTTCTTAATGGCATTTCATGATATTCACAAAAATCCGTCTTGATACGAGAAACTAGATAATGTAAATATCTTTCAAGTTAATTTCATGTCTAACTGGGACAGCACAGAAACACAAATAAAATAGTACAATTATGTTTGTTCCATCTCCGTCCATTTCCCCCCATACAAACACACTAGCCTCTTGGTTTAATCTTACGCCAAAACAAAAACACAACATCGCTACAAACATAAACTTTCCCACATAATGCTCCACAGTTCTCGGTTTTATCATTAGCAGAGAAAAAAATAAGGCTTGCCCCATTACAGTGGGTTTCGTTCATTCGCTGAGATAATTTAAAGATTCACATTGTACGCATTGCCTCGCCCATCCCATCCTGCATGGTACTCGTGCTTCTACTCATTCACAGCCACGCCATTGCATCTATCCACTTTAATAAGGCTCCCTCCACTCACCACCGCCCTAAAATGGAAGCCCACACCGGATACCCACAGCCAGAAAGTTGCTTTTTCATCCCATCGCACTGACGTTACGTTGTGTGTGGGCTTTCTTTTTTTTGTTGGTCTCATAAAAGCTAGATGTGTTTTTTCCGCTTCTCTATCCCTGTCTATCTGCCAATGCACCCCTGCAAAGAGGCAGAGTCAAATGAAACAGATCAAAGTATTTAGCAGGAAGTCATTAGGCAAATCGGAGATCGCCCCTTGGGAGCGGGCATAGGAAATTGAATTATTTTGACAACGCTCAATTACCGGCCATCACGGTCGTGGGTCGGGATGGCACACCGGCAATGAGGACGATGTTTCCTCAAGTCAAGTGCGTTTACCCACCCACCGAACCTGGGAGGTTCGTGAGTGTGGGTACAGATATTGTAATCAATGCTCCAAAGGTGTGGCTTTTCGGGACATAAACAAACAAACAAAGGAACGCAAAGAGAAATAGGCCAATGGGCCAGAGCAAAACTTGTTGTTTTTTTTTAAAGAGAAACATTTTAAGAATCAAATCATCAATAGCTTTTCGCTAGTCTTGTAGGTAAAGATGGAATGTGTTGCAGATTGCATACATTTAGGCGGAAATCGATTATCACACTTAGGGGATATAAACAGAAAAGCAGTTTTAGTATAGAATTACTACATACTTAAACTGTTCTTTTAATCACTTTCATCCTTCAATGCTTTTACCATCCACGAACGACCGCGCACACCATTGTTCGCCTCCATTCTGCCCCGATCCCGATACCGTCCCGAATGTCCGAATAATTTCGCATAATTCAATCTGCAAACTGCAGGCGAAATAGTTGCAGGCAAAAAATATTTTCCACTATGATAATTTCGAAGAATTTCCTGCAACTGTCCATACCACGCCGTCGAACGATTTTACATCGCCGCGCTCGGGCAAATTCCAGGGCAAATGGTGAAGCTCGCAAAACTTGCAACGCAACAGCAAAAAAAGCGCGCGCGCGCGCACACACATACACACGCACAAACAAAAAAATATTCAAAAGTGCCCTACAACCTGCCAGCCAGCAGCATTCCTTGGCAGTGGGGCACAGAGAACTGGTATGCCATGGTGAACATTCCACGCCTCGCTGTTCAATGGGGACGCCTGGCCCGTTTGAACCGCCTGATCTGCCACACGTTTTCAATGTGTGTGAGCAGTCGATCAACGTCCCGTTCGCCGTTCGCCGACAACCGTAAGCCCCCTCTTACCCCCATTGTAATGGGGGCCGAAACCTTCCGAAAAAGGTGCACGTGTTTTTCCGTACCATCAAACGCGCACTGCAATTGATACTGACATTAAGTGAAGATGATGGTGGAAAAATGGTTTTTTAATTAATATGTAAATTTTAAAATTCCCTTCATCTCGGCATGGAAATGCACACGGATTGAAGGAGCAAAAGAGGCGAAAAAAGCCACACTGTGTTGCCGCCATGCGAGAGGTGAATTTTCCATCCAATCGAACCTTCACCCCGAGCTCCGGGCTGTAAAGGGCATGGCATACTTCACCACAGACTACAGCGCAGGGTTACCGGCTGCCGGAAACTGGGTACCAGCCCGTGCGCTAAACGGTTCGCAATTGGCACCATCGACCATGTTTGCCCGGCTTGCAGGCTCTTCAGACTTGCTTGCAGTGTCAGTTTTTCACTGTCACTCCAACGGTAGCCCGGGACAACAAAAAGGCTCCTTTCTCCCAGATTCGCCAGATTCACAGCAGCCCATTTAGCTTGCTTCGGGTCCGACCAAACACTACGGCTCGCCTGCCGCCCGCTCTAAGCTTGACGCCGTTTTCCACGGCACTAATTCGGAGGAAATTAATTATTGTTGAAAGGTAGTTCAAAAACTTTACTTTTGCATCGTGCCGTGCGCAAATGAACTTAAGCGTGGCTTGGGGATTTTTTTTACGTTTTAAATTTCCAGGAGAAACCATCGAAACAGCAACTAAACAACGCTTTCCGCTGCTGTGCGGAAGGTGTGCAAGAGAGGCAGCAAGCAGCAAGCCCGACCAAAAAAAAAAATCGTTCATGTTTCTACGGGGCCAGTTGGGCCAGGCAAAAGATTAAGCAATTAGTGTACATTGCCGGCGACACGCTCGATCAAAATGCGGAAGGACGCTCGGCAGAATATAAAATAGCAAAGCCCGGGCACGGGTAGTAGTTCGAACGCTTCGGTGACACAAACTTTGTCACGATCGGAGGGGAGCTGTTTTTGGGGAACTTTTTGCCAGTTGGAAGGAATCGATTTTCGTGCGCTGTCAATAACGTTCGCTGGAAAGTTTACTGCTACGGGACCAGCAAGCCAGACATGTTTGGTTTGGTAATTGTGCCTCGTGCCATTTTGTTAACCTGATTCATTTCTGGAAAATGCTATTTTATGAAATTTCTGCGCAAAAATGCTTACTTATTTCGCAAAATACACTTTACGTACTAGAAAAAAAAACATCTCAGATATTTCATCGAAAAGGAGTTTGCTTTCCTCTTTCCTTCGGCGACAAACTGTGAACATCTTTATCTTCGATCGCGCGGTCCTTTGGTAGTATAGAATATCAAATAACATTTTGCACTTGTCTCGATTTCTTTCAACTTTTCCATCTCTCTTTTTCCTCTTTTTTCCTTTCATGTGCCGTGCGGTTTTTTTCAGCTGCTGGATTTGTGTTCCTTTCTTTATCTTCACTAAACTGCCTTTCATCTCTTCCTTGTGTTTTTTATCTACATTTTTCTTTTCCTTTTATTTACTTTTTTACAAAAAAAAACTCCTGCTTACACCGTGGTGGCTCCTTTTCTTGTGAAAGATTTCCTTTTAAAATAAATAACACAACTAAACAGCGCAAACATTGCTCTAATGTTGGGTGCGAAAGTGGAGGATTGGACAGGATGAACAGGAGCAGGATAACAACAAAAAAACACAGCCACCGAGCAGCAGCAGCAGCAGCAGCAGCAGCGAGATAACGAAGCGTAAGTAAAACGACAACCGCCTGTTTGTGCAACCAGCTGGTTTGGAAAATGATGCCGCCGATGATGTTACCAGCCCTGCCACGCCGATACCGATAACAAGCACAATAATGAGCGGTGTGGTGCTGGCTTTCAAAAGGCCCCCTGCGGGGCAACATTATGCTCGAGCAGTGCGCGGTACACTTTGCAGGGCTATATTTAGCTGCGTTCTTTAATCACATTGCGTCCCGCGCGAACGTACGCCAGGAGTGCGGAATTCAATTAACCAAACCATCGCGCACCAAACCAGCCAACCGATCACGTCACAATGCACCGGCTCTTATCGACAATGGAGCAGCCAAAGCATGGGGAGGAATGTTTATTTGAAAATTAGACCTTCCCGCCTTAAAAGGGCGCGACCTGTGCTTTGCTTTCGAGTATCAACAGTTTGCTTCCGGGCATTGCGAGCGAACAGGGACGCTAAAATACACGTATTAAGGCGAGTAGCGGGAAAGGAGGGACAAACAAGAGAGAAGACGCAATAAATACGATTGAAAAGGAAGAATAAATCTTAATTTGGACACTTTTTGTCCTTTGTGGCTCTTGCTACAGCATCAATGTCGTGCAATTTGCCTACCTTGCAGGCGTTTTTTAATGCCGGTTGTACTTTTCGCTAGCCTCTTGGCAATGAGCTGGGATTTAAAGAAGTAGAGCGTTAAAATAAAACTTATTTGTCAGGTCAAACGTTTTGTAATTTTTATAAAGTTTGTGAAAAATAAATAAATTGTTAAAAAAAATAACACCACAAGTAAAATCTATTCCTTAACCGGCTCTGTTTGGCTAAAATTCTAATAACATGAAATAGTTTATTTTTCTATTTTATTGTATATTTTTCTTAAATATGTTTGATTATTATTTTAAAACATTAATCGTACTACAATTTATTCGGCACCACTACTAATGCCAATCAGTGATACATAACGTTGGTAAAAATCCGGATCTGACCAATAAAATCGAAACCGAATCTGCAAGGTAGGCACACCTAGAATTATCTGGAGTCGTTTGAGTCGGATAATTCCGGACGACTCCGGACGACTCCCGACGACTCCGGACGACTCTGGATGGCTCTGAAAGCCTTCAAATGACTCCGACTCCGGACGAATCCGGACGACTCCGGGTGATTCTGGGCGAATCTATACGACTCTGAATGACTGTGATTCCGGGCGACTCCGGACGACTCGGACCCAGATGACTACAACTCCGGATGACTCCTACTCCAGGCGGAACCAGTGATTCCCATTTTGCCGTAGTCGGAATCAAAGTAACAATAGCCGGAGTTGGATCGGAGTCGTGGGTGCGCTCCAAAGAGCACATCACTAGTACACATGTAAATACATTAAATTGCATACCATCAGGCGCTTAGCAAGATTACTTCCACAATGAATCAGATGACGATCTCCATGATCATCATCATCATCGTCTTATCTTATTTACAGTCATCATCTTATTTACAGTGTAAAAATGCAACAATCAGTCAAACTTGCGTAATGTGTTAAGTGACCATGATAACATCAAAACACAGACAACAAAACAAACATTCTACGTTGCATGTCCAATCACTAACGGATTCGGAGAACTCATAAACAACCCCTAATTTATTTTCCATTACGCCTCAACAAAAATCGCCAAACAATCATACACCGCGCACAGTGTTAGCTGAATTGTGACTCGCTTCATTTTCCAACATGTTGCTGCTATTGTTTGTCGCAAGGTTTGGTTTGTTCCACTTACTTCGTTTCAGTTGCTTGCCGTTGCCATTTGCCTAACTCGTCGCAGCTCATCGGGAGTGTTTTCTTCTTCTTTTTCTTCCTCCTCCGCGTTCAGCATTGCGTTTATTTCAGCGCGTGTTCGAGCAGTGCAGCTAATCTGCCCACGGTACACGGACGTGTGCCACCTAAAGGACTGGAACGTTGCGTCCGACGGGTACGCCATACTCGACCAGCTGAACGACACCACCGGATTGCTCAGTTTAAATCGATTGCTAACCCCGATTCTGGACGGACCGATGCTAAGAAGATTGGCACCCTTTGGCAATCTTACTGTATACCGCTCCGATGTGGAAACACTGCACCTCACCACGGATTGTACGCTGCAAAGCATCTCCCTGCGCCGTACCGAACTCAGCAGCATCATATTCGAGACCAATGCGCACCTGCACACGCTAGACATTGTCATCGCACCACTAGCGGCGGTACCTTTCACGCTGGCCAAGCTGGAGAATCTGAAGCAGCTTGTAATAAGCGTCACTCATATCGCTGAGCTTGATTTAACCGTGTTCTACCCGCTGAAGGAGCTGCTCCATCTCGAGTTCACCCAGAACCAACTGGCCAGCTTGGTTGGAGCGCCCCCCGGTGAACGCGTGGCATCGAAGGTGAAAAAAATATTAATACGCCTCAACCCGCTCACCACGGTCGATCTGAACCTGTTTGCACCCTTTGCGGAGCTGGAGTTTTTGGACCTTTCAGGCAACAGGATAAAAAGCCTCTCCGGTAGTTTACGCGCACACCAGCTCAGGCACATCACGCTTGAGTCGAACGCGCTGCGCAAGCTTAACCTGTGCACGTGGGATGGGTTGGGCAGTGTGGAATGGTTGGAGCTGTCCTTCAATCGACTGCAGCAGATACCGGCCTGCCTGCAGAAGCTGCCGAACGTGACGGAGCTGCTGTTCGATCACAACCGCCTAACTCACCTGCCGCTGGAATCGTTCGCGGATCTTGCGCAGCTTCGCGAGCTACACTTGACGTTCAACCAAATAGCGACGATTTCGTTCGGATCTCCACTGCCCGACGGGTTACGGCGGCTCGAACTGTTCCATAACTGTCTGTGTAAGTTTCCAATGCCAAGCAATCTGTCCACGCTACTGGTTCACGGCGTACATGCACACGGTGCTGGTAATGGCAGTGTGAAGCTTGACTGTAGTCACTGTTGAGATTGTTTTAGATAGGGGAACCTGGGGCAAAATGGTTAGCTGGGGCGAAATGGTCACCTGCATTATTGGTAAATTAACACGGTTATGATGATTTCTAATGATTGAAAAACATCAAATACAATGTTTAAAGCCCACCATGAACGTTTTATACCATAAGATTTCAAAATAAGTGAGTAATTTAACAAATAATATGTTTGCTCTAAACGATGTAAATTTCACCCTCTCGAAAATAAGCTTTCGTAAGAATTTAACATTTAATTAGAGCAAAGAAAGAATGTGTATACAGGCACATGATATTTATCTATGATTTTCGTGGAAAAAGTGATCATTTTAATCTAATTTAATTTTTCAATGTTCAAGTTTGTAAAAATTTTCACTTTGAGGAGAAATGGTCGTTTCAGCTTGGGGCAAAATGGTCTTTATGTTTTGACAGGAGCAACATGATGAGGCTATGGTATAAGCTAAGGTCACTACAATACCCTAGCCTAGAAAAATTACTGACAACACGTGAATTATTGAAATTTGACATTTGACTAAATTATTCAACAAAACAATTAAATACTTAAAATTCTAAAATACTTAAATTTCTATTCTCCCAACTCTAGCGCGATGCAAGAGCTTAAACCAAAACCTGAAGTTCAATGTTGTGGTTCATTTTGCCCCTTTGTTTTGATGTGTTTTGACATTTTGTATTAGACCATTTTGCCCCACAATTTCACCACTTTTGACGATGCTTTTTATAATTCATTTTAAACGTATATATTTGATATTAATGCGTCATCTTATGATTGTTTTTCATGAAGAAGACGTTGAAGTATGGATTGATGTAAAAACAGTGGAAAGTGGATTAACCAATAAGCTACAGATCAACATCCTTAACCGGTCCATTTTGCTCCGCTTTCCTCTACCATGTCCGTGTAAAAAAGCTATTTCAAACGTGATCTTTTCAAACGTGAGTTTAGTGGGTTGAACAGCAAATAAAGCAATGTTGATAGCAATGTACGTCTTGTTGAACTAGTTCGGCAAGGATGACAGATATACCGATCAAAGGCAAAATACGAAGCTTCAAGGGTTTTATGGAGCAATTCTTTCAAGGATGCTTCCAGCTTCCCGTAAATTCCATTTATATATTTTTTTAAACAAACTTTTATTGAAAATCCTCACTCTTCCTTCTCTTCCTCACTGCTAACGTCCGTTAGCTCCAAACTAATCTAGCCCAGCCACAGCCACTGTCCACATCCAACCTCCACCGGGTTCACCGGTGGCTCACTTTTAATCAACACCAACAGCACCGATCGTGCACAAAACTTTCCACTGCAATTTCGAACGATTAGAACCATTTACAACTGTCGCAAAAGGAATGCCGGACAGACAAGATGTTCCGAAAAATTATCTAGCACACAGGCACACAATCACAGCCGACACAAACAGACAGCCAGACCGAACCCGCCCCGACATTAGCAAACTTTGCACTATCAACTATATTATCAACTGGGACAGCGCGTTCTGGGCGTTCAGCGGTCACCGGGATGGAGGAATTCCCGAGCACGTGTGTCCGTTTTTTAGGGGAGTGGGGGTTCAATTGCTCGACCGAACTATTCCAAGCGGTCGAGCGCTTTGAGCGCGTGCTAATGGCATGTCGACTTTAAGCAAACTTTAAATTGAACTTCCTTCCGGGGAACTGGCCCCGGCTGCTGCTTCTTCTCCCCAGCTGCAGGTGCGTCCGTGCACGTGATACGGTGTGGAATGGGGTAAAACGCGTTCACGCGTTCGCTTCCAATGTCTGCTGGCTACGTTGGCTGCAGGAAATTTCCATCGTTTTCTCGCCCTCAGGGGACAGTTATGGTTACTGACCTTCTCTTTTTTTTTGTTTGCCCTCACATGAAACACATCTTCAACACAAGCCTTGAACAGCGTTTGCGAATGACTGGTTTTGGAGAGAAAGAAATAGCAAAAAAGTACTCCCACAAAGGCTTCGAACAAATGAGTGCGATTTGAACGGAAACTGTTTTCCGAATTGCAACGCAACGCGTTAGCAAATAACCCCCTGTGGTGCGTGGAAAATGGCACTTTCCCATTGCACAAAGCTCTCCATTGCCGCTGCCGGAAAAGTTCCATGTGTATGGGTATAGCGACCGGCTCGGTTCGATCAAACACTCTCGGACGCTTGCTGCTCCGTCACTCACCTGGAGCTGTATTACCCCTCCACATCCATCCGAAATCGAAAAATCAATGAAACCATTTCCCTTCCTTTCTCCTACGGCAGGCCACCAGCCAGTGGCGCGAGCTGTACATTGGTGTGGGTTTCTAGAATTTCCCACGCTACAATTATCATCCCTTTTCAACCATCACCAAACTGCAGCTTGCCATCGGAAAAGCTCTTCTTTCCCTCTCTGTCTCTCTTTCACTACCATAAAACGTTATAGAGTGCACATTGCACCACCTGCGCGTGTGCGTATGCGTGCCCGTTTGTACGCTCCATTCGCTTCCATTGCGTACGATACAACTGGTCGCGTAAAGTGCGTATGCTCAAGCGTGTGGATGGAGTGGAAGGAAAGGATGAGAAGTAGGGGGAGATCCACATGCAACACACACACACACACACACACACACATACGCAATACGTGTGTGTCTGCGTTGTCTTGTCGATTGTGCGTAGTGCACGCATGCCTTTATCCTGGTTACTACGATGCAAATTTACTCATACACACAGCCACCGTATGAAGCCGTGTGACACAAACCGGCATAAGCTCCTACCCGTTGGTCATCCTGATCCATGCTTCATTCACTTCCCACCGTGGGGAGGTGGTGGGAGCGGGTTGGAGCGGGAAAATCGTAATCGAACTGCCCAAAAATGGTCAAACTGCAAGCAGTTCCCGCAAAGGCTTAACCAACACACCGATGGCGACGGGTGCAAGCTTTCGAGCTTCACATACACACAGACAGAAGCATGTGCAATGCCGGTTTGAACGTGTTTTTTTTTCGCCATTTAGCAGGAGCAGGAAACATAACTGCAAGAGTCAGAAATTAAATGCTTTCCACGTGGGAGGAAAGGTGCAATCATCTGCCACGAACGTTGCAGCCATACATTCAACCACACAGACGGGCAGCCGAGGTTGCTGTGCTTACAGGGCTGGTGGCAGCAAAGCTCCACCATTGCTCCTCCGTGCGATTTTATCGTGCGCATCGTGGGCAGTAAGCGTGCATTTGACCGGTGGAAAAATCGGAAGCTGCGGAAACGTTCTCCAGATGGGATTGGGATCGTCTGCTGCCAATTTTCATTACATGGCTTGGGCATTTTGTTCGGGCCTCTTTGTGTAGGTGTGTGTGTGTGTAGTCGTAGCTTTCGTAAGGCCATTTTGAATCTTTCATTGTAACGAATCCAGGTTCGATCGATGATTTTACTTTGTTTTGCATTTTTTATGCAGTAATGTTTCTTAACAAAGAAAGTAAAGTGTTGTGAAATGGAATATTTTTGGTTGGGGCTTTACTATTTCTAAATAAATGGAGTTTAATGCTTAAATTGGAAAATTCAGACTGGATTACACGTTGTCCAAAGAACAAATAACTAATAAACACGAAAACATACGTAGATTAGGGAAGGATTAACAATGCAAAAGCAAATTAAACAACAAATCTTGTAATACCACCATAAAAGAGAGCATAACATAGCATAAAACAACAACACATACAATAACTTCTCCAAATCGATCGAAAAAACATAAACATCAACAAGCCAACGAAATAAAATAAAACAAGAAAACTAACCTTCAAATGAAAATGGAAAAACCCTTTGAAAATAGTTTCAAAAAGCTTGGGTGCTCTTTCCACTTTTGCCACTGTTTATTTATTTCCACTTTCATAGATCCGATCAGCAACCAGTCGACGAGCACACCGAGAAGAAGAAAATAAAAAAAGGTTCGAAGGTCGTTCACTTCCCATTTTCGATTATGGGACCATCCCTTTGTCCCCTCTCCGTGCCAACAGAAACAGAAAACAGTGCCAGACTTCTCGTACTACCGTTTCGAGGTTCGTGTTTTCCATTGCGATTCGCTTTGTAGTGTGGTTCTGTGATGATTAGCACCTAGTCTCTACTGCCCAGACCACATCAGGCCATGCCAGACCACGCCAAAGCAACAACAGTAGCAGAAGAACACACAGAACGAACTAATTTCAAACCAAACCAATTGGCGGCAGCCAGTTGGGGGAGGGAGTAGGAGTGTACGACTATTGAGCAAATGTCTGGTTCAGTGTCTGGCTCGCAGTGTCGTTATTGACGCGTCAGTGGGCCAGAATTGATTGTTGTCTAGCTATGGGAGGCTTTATTTTAATCAGCACGCAACATTAAAAGACATCAAGGTGAGTTTATGATAAAACCAATTTCGGGCATAAAAATCAATCGAAAAGCATGTAACATTGTTTGTTTGTTTTTTTTTTGCAGAGAAAATGATGGTGGAAAACGAATTCCAAAAATAAGACTTCATTTGACTATACAACAAAAATCGTTTTTTTTCTTCTCCTGAACTGCTTTTCCCTGATTTACATCCCGCACAGAGGAATGGAATGAAAAACTGTACCTCATCTTCTTCAAACTCATCGCCCAACCATCAATCACGTTCACGCTCACCATTTCGTACGTGAGAAAGCATTGATTTACATAGCAAAATCCCACCCACCCACCACCCCCTCGACCAGATTCCAGACTATTGATTTCAATTTGGTGACATTCATTTCCAGCTTCTTTTTTTGTCCCCTTTTCTTCACTTTTCAGATTGCAATATGCTGTAAGTTTTGTTTTTTACCACCTTTACCTACCTGTTCTCACGGGCCGCTCATTTCCAATCAACTGCTGCTTCACTTCTCCTCGCTTTTCTACCTCTTTTCTTTGATAGACTTCCTTCGTTTTTAATATTTCTTTTTTGGATTTTTTTTTACCTTGTGCAACCGACAAGATGAACGTTTAACGCTGCTCCTGCTCCCTCTTGCACTTGTGCTTCACATTCAGTTCACAGCGACGTTGCACTGCTTAGGTGCATCCGCATACGTACACAGCCGTACACACTTTCACACAGCCCCACAACACGCATACCACTCACCAGTGCCGGCAAAACCGGCTTGTACAAGGACAAGGAAAAAATGGACCCCGAGCACTACTACTACTACTACTACTACTACTACTTCAACTACTACTACCAGCACTACTACAACACGTACACGTGTTTTTGTATGAACCCTTCCCTCCAGCCGCCCGGCCGTTTTCTGTGCCTGTGCTATCTGTCACGCTTTACCGTACACGGTTTCGGCTATGTTCGAGCCGAAGCACGTGAATCAATGCACCGACGGGCGGGAAGAAAAACTGCACCAAAATCGCCACCGCCATCATCCACCACCACTGACACGAAGAGCGAGAGGAAAAAAGAAGCGAGAAAAGCGTTTATTTTCAACTGAAACTAACACACGCTCACACACGCACACGGTAGGCATCATGGCTTGCTTCAATTTGCAATGCTTCGTGCCCAACGGAGGAGGTAGGAACGAACGGGGAAAAGCCACAATCACAGCAGCAAGGTGTGAGTGTGAGTTCCACCGAAGAGATGCATTTTGCTAGGAATTGTGAACGACCAGAGGGAACACTAACACCGATTTCGTACGTATCGTAACATCGCTAGGATGCTGTCAAGCAAAGCACGGTGAAAGAGAGAGAGAGAGACAGTGAGTGCCCGAGACAGTGTGAGAGAGAAAGCACGAGAAGAGAGTTAATTGAAAATGCATTTGCACTGCAACTCTTTCCTCTCGTTGGCATCCGTGTGTTTGCTTCGCCGGTTAAAAATGGTGCTTCTTATCGCACGACTGCAGACACGCATGAAGCCTACAGCCACTCGATCGATCTCACGGTAGAAAAATGCTGGAACGAATGATTCATAGCTACCGAACTAGCTCGAAAAGGCTTTTTTTTCATTTACACTACATAGCACTTTTAATTGAATCTCTCCTTCTCGAAAGGAGAACATTTCAATCAATAATGTAGGATGGTTTACGTTCAACGAAATTGCACACCAAATACACTTTAGCGCACTTTTTAACACTGATTTTTTCTACTAGCCCACAGACACACACACACACATAAAGCTCGAATTAAAAGGAACTGCACTGGTCAGGACACACACCCGCCCGCCTACTTACACTGCTTGCCTGTACGGTCAGTGTTCATTCCAGCCCATCCAATGCATCGCGTTGATAAGCGTTGCAGCGTTGCATCACTGTCGGCCGATAGGACGAACACTGAGCGACCCAGCAGCAGCGCCGAAAGCACGCGCGAGTTTTCTTCTCGGATGTATCTCCTCAGTTCCTCCGTTCCCACCTTTTCCCTGCCACTGTGAGTGCCAGCGTGTGTCCTTTTTTATTTGCATTTTCCATCCTAACCTTTTCTGTTTTGAAACACCCAACAGAAAGCCCCTTTTCGGAGTGGCCTGTGATTGATGATTCCGGTCTGCCGGCACGCGTTCTGAGTGGCCTGTTAGTTGCAGTGCTTTTAAGTACTAGCACACTCACATCACAGCAGGCGTGTAAAAGCTTGCGACACGTGAGCGCGCGCGCACTCGCGCTCAGTGAGTTGCTTTCGTTCGTTTGGAAAAAGCTGGCTCACTCACGCGCTTTAGGGGTGAGTGTCTCATTAAGCTTACCGATTGGTGATGGCGCGCTAGCTGGACACCTTTGGCGAAACTGCAGGAAGTGCACCGGCTCCTGAAACGCTCAGCAGCAGCAGCAGTAGGCGACGAACCGGTCCGATTATCGATTGAACGCATCACGCGCGCTCACCGCTCATAAATTGTGCGCGGCCGTTGGGCGGCAAAGCGCATGCCCCTCGCACCAGCTTTCGGGCCGACTCGACAGGACCCGACCGACTCGAGCATAGTACGATGTCACATGTGTGCAGCGACCGCTTGGTCCGTCGGGTTTCGGGGTTTACTATTTACCGGGAGCCATCGAATTTTACCATCAATGACCGAAACCCGTTTGGCCGACATATCCGATCGAGGTAGGGTAGGGTGACATACATTGCGCACCGGAGGTGTGGGGCTTGGGAAGCTTTACGCGTTGCATTCTAGTGCCGGTGCCGGTGCGTCTCGCCTCTCATCTCGTCAAACCATCAAAACCATGCGGGGTGCGATGCGCGTCAAAGGACGGAACTGGCTACACATTTTAATGAAAGCATACACACAGAGAGTGGGCAGTGTGTCTATGTACACATCAGTATACACACATGGACAGCATGAGTATTCTCGTACTCTCGTACTATAAATGATCTTGTGATTCGGTCCTCCTATGTACCACCTCCTTCCACCCTCGTTTTTGGGGTTTCCCACCACCCTTTAACCGGCTGGATGATTTGGGTGCTGGACCGATTATGCTGCCGGTGCTTAACACGCGTCACGGCAACCAATTTACGGCGCTTTATTCACCAGGTGTGTGTGTGTGTGTATGTCTGCTGCAAATGTGAAGCATTTTCGCTGCATTGGCATTCA
>KI919455.1:21867-54097 GCA_000473525.2 Anopheles melas | reverse complement strand
ATCATGGCGATGAAGCACCTAATACGTGGTGAAGTACCAACCGTTTTATGGGGATGATTGTGACCGCCCTGGATAGATTATGATACTGTGAGTGTAAAATTAGGCTTGAGGGCTACTGAGGTGTAAAAAGAACAAGTTATATGTTTGTTTGTTTGTTTCAAACCAATAACAATGAATTTAGAACTTGAAATGTTTGTGATCTTGGAACTAATAGGCCATGTTAGTTAAATTTAATTTAAATGCAATTTATTATTTATTTATTTATTATTTACGTGGTACAGTAGCCAACTGGTATGACTCAATAACATGCCCGTCATGGGTCAAACTTAAAATGAACCGTCTCCCCGTAGCAAGGACTGACTATTTGGCTGTGTGGTATTGAATAAAGTCTCGAAAGCCTGTATAGACCAGCACTCATAAGACTGTTTTATCATAGTGTAGGTATGCAATTGTTGTGCACCGTGTCCCCATACTTAAAACTGACTATCCTGCTATGGATAATCAAACAGTAACTGAAAACAGACAGGCCTTGACCAGCCACGGTGGTTGTGCCAAAAGAAAAAGAAGAATTTATGCATAAAGATAATTTCACTCAAGCACCTGTAGATGTCATTATTTTGCGTGATCGACTTCCTTTTAAAAGGTTTTTGGATAAGAAATTTAAACATATATTTATATATAAATAAATATTATATAAAAACATATAATTGCTTTTCATAGAAGGTATAATTTCTAATTTGACAGAAATAATATATTAGCTAATGCTAAATTGCAAAAATGCTAAATTACAATATCATAAGTACTTGCAGCATGTATTTAATATTCTTTTAACATAGCAATAACGAAATACATACATATGATATTATATGATATGACATGCTGATAATTTATAAGCTTTTTATCGCCCACTAACAGCTTCTTCTTCTTCTTTGGCGCAACAACCGCTATAGGCCGTGTACTCCTAATACGCAGTCAGTGCATTCAATGACTAATTGATTAACCATAGTAGCATAGTCAGTCCTACGTATGTAGTTTAGTTTCTTATATTTATAGGAAAACATCGTCGATACCGAATCAGAGACAAAAAAAAATGTTCTTCACCATGTACTGTTTTTCTTGAATGCAAGATAAAACTCATAATGATCTCACGGGCCGTCCTTCACTAAATCTTGTCGTATAATATTGTTTATGTACAACGGTAATGTTTTCTTTTCACACTTAGCACGTCTTCATGCTTCACGGCGTTCAACCAGAAAGGGGTTAAGATGATGTAGATACTCAGTTTATAACGTAGTAAATTTCATCAACCAAAAAAACATCTACTTGGAAAAACAAACATTAGGTCATGCTTTAGCAATTTATTGCTTGTATTTTCTCAACGTGACTGAACGAGATATGTCGTTATTTAATGGTGAATTTTGCATACCAATCCAATTAATCTCTCTTTCGTACATGTTGATAAACTATGAGGATTCTTAATAGCAGTGTTCCGCTAGTTGTAGGTAATCATCCTTAAGTCACGTTAAAAATGTTATTAAGAGTATGAGATCAATAGTCCTATAGTTTACCAATTAAATTATCTAATGCTTGGTAATTTTTTATGTATCTACCAATGTATTTACTAGGCTATTTTTAAGTATTTTATGTATGATGCTGAGCTATACGCTACTTAACTAATGTACTGTATTTACAGTTCATTCGGCTTAACTGGCTATATTTTAAATAGTTATATATAACAGTTTAAGCTATTGTGAATCTAAAATGTCATAGCCAACCTTATTGAAATGAGCAATGTATTGTAAGAGGTTTGGACTACATTTTTCTTGTTTGTTATTTTATGTTGTACTCATATGTATTTCTATACTTAACTAAACGAGTAAAACAAATCAGAAACATTTTAAACGAAATTATAGTCATCATCAAACAACAATAGACATTTTACCTTGTTACATTGCGCTCTGTCCAATTACATCAAATTAACTATTATCGAACGAGAATGATGATACTTAAAATGCTGTAATCACTGGTTATGGTAACTACCGAACTTATATTATGTTTGCTCCAATGTGGGTTTAGCTGTGATCGAGATAAGATTCATCCCGATTGATGCATGTTATGCACATCTATTGGTGTTTTTTCGTCGTCTTATTGGCACTCCGTTTTTCTACATCGTGTGTACATTTGCATAACAGACTATGATCTCATTTTGTGGTTCGCAAGAAGAAAACCCTGCATTGGTTGATACTGTACAGCTCTCGTCCCGGAGCTATGGAACAATTTAATCGACCCCATTGGCGGAACGTTTGATGTTTGATGTGTCGTTAAATCAACCGCATACGCAGTGGATTTACTGTGCTCTAATTCAGCTGTACCGAAAAGGACTGAAAACCTCCATACTGATGCCAGCTTGAACTTAACCCGTTACGGTACGGCTCATTGAACCATTGAGCAGATGTTTCAAACACATTCAGCGTTGTCAGCTCGAGTTTCAAGGCAAGCTGCTAGGGAGATCCAAAAGCATTACCACATTTTCGCCTTCCAAACAACCACTACGTTGTCGCGTTTTAACTGAGCTCGTGGTAGTAAGGACACCCGCGACAACTAAGTGCGCTGAAAGGAACAGTTATAACTAGCTAGGGCCGCCATCTTTACAACCCTTTTTAAAAGAAATGGTAGAGAGAAAGCTTTTATCATATCAATTCATAGCTACCTGAGCACGGATTGCAAGGTGTGTTGAACTTCACCTGGGAGGTTTGAAAACCTACTTGCCACCACTGCCATCGTTGCCAGCAGCGACAGAACGATACGTCGGGTTTCATGTTTTTGCATAAAATAAGCCACATAAGTAGACACACAAAACGCTACCCGGCACGAAAACCGCGAGCCGTTTATTAATTGAGTTTGGACCCCGTGCTCTCTGCCACCGTAACGCTTTGGCAAGTGAACCGAACATGTCCCGTGGCCGTAATTACTTCCATTCAATACGTTGGGGAAAAGGCACCACGTTTCCAATTAGACAATTGGAAACTTTTTACCGAAAACCACCCGCAAAGACGAGAGCCAAAGCCGAGGGGGGTTGGCGGGGTTTTCTGCTACAAACCGGGTGACGAAGGCGTAAAAGGGTAAAAAGCATGGATATGTACGAGTCCCACGGGAGATCGTACCAGTTCCTACCAGGGGGTGCCGGAGCCCAAAAATCGATACCAAGCCGGTTGAGCGCTTTTGCACGTAATCATATCATTCTTGTTGGGGGCGGTCGGCGCGTCGGTCGGCGGTTTGTTTCACTTTTCATGTTTTGTTGCTGTTTTGTGTTTTAGTGGCATTGTACGTTTGTGCTTGCTTATTTTTTTGTGTGGTCATTGTACCGTTCTGTTCCACTGAAACAAATCTCCCTAATTTTGCTGTCGTTTATGGGACGGCAATTTAATCTTTGTTTTCAGCATAAAGAAAAAGCGTTCTAGTGAAAATGCAACAATAGTAATAATGTTTGTTTGAAAAAAGAGAAGAATTATGTATACGTGGTACAATATTATGATTCCGGCTTAAAGGAAATTATCCTGGTAATCGTATTAACACTCTACTATTTAAATTGATTATGTGATTAAATCAAACAAATTAAAGTGTGTGTTGTGACACAAAGAAGTGCAAGAAAATGCTTCACTTAAAAAACCATAGTGGCTTAATGTTTAACCCTTACACATTTTATATGTTTTTCATTTTCGGTTTCATTATCATGCTAGCGTGTTTCTTCTAAATCAAAAAGCCCCCTGGACACATATATTTTCCCAAACCCACCAAATCCTTTTTCGACACAAAACTATTTCGCAGCCATAACGGTACGAGCCGGAAAACACATACACCATCAGCCGTAAGGGTCATAGTGCTTTACAATGTTCACTTTACTACTACATATTAGAGATCATAGGAGAGTTCACAGTAAAAAGAATCCACAGAAGGTCTTGTTTATTTATTTATACATGTCTGGTTTTCTTCATTTTTGACTTGTTAATTAAGCAAATTGAATATGGTTTCTAACCTCACATCGGCGAGAGAAAAGGTTCATGTGGTTTTGTTTTTCCTTAGCCTGTATTTCAAAATTGTTGTGAACAGTATTAAAACATATTTTATCCGTCTCTTATCTCATTTCAGACCAATACGTAACACATATACTAAGCCACCCATAAGCACAAAAAAAACCATCACCCAGTGGACCACAACCGTAGACAACGAGTAGTTTTTTGTATTTTACTACTAAAAAATATAAAACGTAGACACGTAGATACGCCCCGTCCCGGTCCGATTACGAGAAAATGTCTCTGCAGAATGATACCGATCCGGCAACAAACTCGGGCTACGGTAGCTCGGACGAAACCGCCTCGCTGCTGGTGATGGCCGGCACCAACAGCAGCAGCACGACCACAACGTCCGGCTCCAGCATCATATCCACCATCAACAAACCCAGAATGGCGTCACACTCCTCGTTTAACGGGCCGACGATGGCCACGGGTCCTATCGCGGGCACGAGCAGCAACCTCAACCAAACCGCACTGACTACCACCGCCGGTGCCGTCAACAAACCAATCCTCATCCGTCAGGATCGTACCTCCACCTATCTAGCCAGTCCGCAGCTTTCCGCCACGGGACTGGGCGGCTCGGAGGAAAGCGCAACCGGTGAGGATGACCAACATAATGCCCGCTCAGTACCGGACATTGAGCTGCACTGTCGACTGGAAGCACCGGCCATTGCCGTATCCGCTTCCTGTCACAGTGATGGTGGAAGTGGTGGCCGGATCGCCGTCTCAGAACGAGCCGCCTCTACCGGTTCCGGGTCTGGCGGCTATCAGCTGATTCCGTATAACAGATGTCGCGCCTGTCATAACTGTGATAGACGTGCCTCAACTACGCCGATGTCTTCGCTAAAGCTCACGCGCTCCGTATCGAAGGAAAGCGTCCGGAGCGCACTACACAGCCGCCTCACCGTGCAGCACTCAACAATACCGCCCGTGCTCATCACCTCCTCGCCGACTTCTGGCTCCCGCATCATCCGCCAAAGCTCACAACCCGAGGCAAGCACCCTGTCCTGCTGTACGAACCAGTGCGCGCATGCCTGCTCCATGCCGAGCTCGTCATTGCGGCAGCTTCGCGAACCAGGCGACGGTATTGCCGGCATAGCGGCCGACTCCATGCGCATCAACGGTGGCATGCGGCAGTTCAAACAGGTAAGCTTTGTTTGCATGCAACTTGCGTACGATTTGTTGGAAGACAGCGGCGGCGGCTAAATCAGCCAACATCGTGAGAACAGCGCGAACAAACACGAACGAGCACGTGTACCGATTGCTTAAAAATAAACGACCCCGTACGTACGGAAATAGAATCTACTGTCTACGTACCCACATCCAAAACGGACGGCCTCCACCATGGGCCAATTTGAACCTTCTTTAATGGGGAAGGCGTTGTTTAAAAACGAACCGTACTGCACACAATATTTTTACTTTCACATTGCGGTGAATCTCCCCATACAGGGCCAGTAAAAGGTAAAAAGTAAAAATCATGTTTTTAATCATGCTTTTGATGCAAATCGCTCTGCGAGTGGCAAATTGAGTGACATACCATAATTCAAGGACGTCAATTTGCTCCAAAGCGTACCGCCCGACCGTATAACAATAGAATCCACGCACTCTTAGCATAATGATTGATAGTCCACATCGAGCCATTGTTTCTTCCAGCTCCTATCGCCACCGGAGGTTCCGATACTGCCAGTGGGGCATCGTATCGATCTGGAGCGAATATATGCGTATGTGTAGCTGAGACTGTTTTGTATACATTTGATTTCCCTTTTTTCTCCGTATGCCTTTAATTCGATGACATGTTTTTGCTCGTTATCCCAAATCACTTTATGTGACTGGCGGGATGACCGTGCAGGTTCGATTTGTTTTCACTTTGGGGAACGTTGGGAATGAGTTGATTAGCTTGTTTCGGTTCTACCATCCAAACGGCCCAATTATTTCGAAATCTCGAAAAAGGGCATTTGCGTTAGAGCGTTCTAAATTTACATCAACTTCGTGAACATACTCCGTAATGGGGGAATGGTTCAGTCGAATATTCATTTCTTAAAATTATATTCAAATGAGTCAATTGATAGTAAATTAAGAACCAAAAACATGCAACACAATTGTCCAGAATGACATTTTTATAGACATTTTTAATAGACAATATCACAACACCGTAGTAATAAGCGTAATGTGTCGCTTTTGTAATTTGAAAAGTGTTGCATTTGCTGTGTGATGCGTACCCAAGCCATTGGCTTACTTTTGTCCAACCGTTTAAAAATATATATGTTCATTCTTTAAAGTCATCAATGTCAACATCGATGTCAATGGCTTTCTCTATCTCTACATATTTAACTTCTAACATCCATCCATCATTTTTCCTGTCGTCTATACTTACGTATGAAGCAATTCGTACTATTTTACTACTTTTACCATTACTACTATTTCTACTATTATCATTACCTCTCCTACTACTACTACTACTACTACTACTACTACTACTACTACTACTACTACTACCACTGCTGTCCATCTTCTGGTACCACTGATAAAATAGCTGGTTGCCCGCAGGCGCGAAAAGGAACAGGTGTGTGAATTTCGTGCCAGGCTTCCAAACAATTTAGAACTTAACCACACGCTAATACGTAATATGGTGCACCCGCTTTTGACCTAACGACGTCGTTTTGGCGACAATTGCTCATAAGATGCACCGCTAACACACGCTGTATATAAATTGCGTGTATATCTGATTGAAGTGTATTATCAGCACAACATTAATTTTGTTTTTTTGGTTATAGCTTATAGTTTTTATAGTTTTTTTTACGTTTACACTGTTAGTTTCCGAGTGATATTGGGTTGTATGTTTTTTAACTATTGTTTTCATGTTTATAGTTTAGCAAATTAAAAACAAATCTTTTATCAATCAAATCATTAGCGTTGTAAATATCTGTTTTCACAACCTAGTTGTGTGCCAAGTACACACGCAAATAGTACATTTTTTACATGGAATTTAAATGGTTGTAAATTTGCAATAGAACTTTTTTGTTTGTTTGTTTTTCTTGATTAATCTTTTGATGGTAAGTAAAGGCAAAAATACTACTTCCAAAACAGTGCACGTTTGATGATGAGTTGAAAAAGAATTTATTTTAGGAAAACATGATTACTGCAGTGTTTATTTCTTATTTTTCTAGCTTATTTCTAATAGATTTATAGGAACTGTGGTGTAGCAATAAGTGTATTGTTTGCCCCAGAACAAATAATATAGTTAAGATGCAGTAAAGAACACTTCCACCAATATTTCCTTTCTTTCTCTCTCTCTCTCTCTCTTTCTCTCTCTCTCTCTCTCTCTCATTTTTTATATTCTCTTTCCCCTTCTCTCTTTTAATATTATTCACTCTCCGGTGTTACTATTCCATCGTCTACAAATATGATTGTGCTTCTACTGAAACAACATCGTCAAATCGCTATCACACTATGCATCTCATGAATGTTTTCTGATGTACTATTTATGTACCTAACTGAACAACTGCTCGGGAATTAACGAAATACTGTTGTCGCTTCTCTGTCCTACTAATCTGTTTGAACATTGTCGATGCAACATATTGCGTCTCGTCGCCCCCTTACCCTGCTAACTGTTGTCTTAACTGCGCTTCGTGTACTGCAATTAACAACCAAAACAACAACAACAACAACTCTGTAACCCGAAACTTCGAAAGGGTGTGCTACTCTGCCCTCAGACTCTATCGCAAAGCCGGAGAACCCGCTTGAGGCGTGCCTTCACAGAGGCTACGAACGAGATGACTTACGCTAGAACGGTATAGTTGGTTTACTTTCTAATTTAGAGCTTGCTTCAAGTTTCCTTCTATTACCCCTTTAACCGATAGCATCCCAGCGATTCAGCTCTATTTATGTGCATCTTTTAATCAAGTATATCATTTGTAGGTTTGATGCTGATATAGTTATTCAGTATAGCACGTCATTAGTTTCGGTAGTCAAGTATTTCGTCCAAAATAGCAGTAGCCGATGGTGTCAATTTTATTGCTATTTCCCTAAACCCTTCGGTAGCTTAACTGCGCTTTAATTTCAATGTTCAAAGTAATCTAGTGCCGTTCAGTATTATTTCTCTACGCAACCTAAAAAAGAGATTTTGATACTGTAGTAGCTAGTACAACATTACTTTAGCAAGATGTTTCAATTTTCGTTTCGAATTTTACATTGGACTGTTCGCTGTAGCTAAAGTATTTTTTATTTATTTGTTTAAATATAATTTTACAGCACAGAAGTAAGCAATGACTGAATTGTAGTGCACCTTAAAGAATGCACTGTATGTTTTTCAAAGCCTAGCATGTCAGTACAACAATAAAGTTATGATATCGCGATAACTCACTCGGCTTAATAAATTAGTTTAAAAATGATAATCCGGTAACGTAAAATGTTGCTCTTCTCGCTAAATCAGTAGTGATGTAATTTTAACCGCATGAGCAATGTTTAGAGACAAATATTTATCATTATTTAAATCGAGTAAAAATTTTAGCAGCACGACCAAAGCCGTTTTTTCTGAGTAAATTAGGTAAATATAATTCTCAAAAATTTATTGTCGTAGAACATTTGAAATTGTGGAATTCAAACTGTGGGAAAGTAAAAAATAATGCCCAATCATTCTTTTTTTATGAAGCTGATTTTGACTGAATAAAAGCAGTTTGTTTTAGATATGTTGACCTCTTTAATGAATTGATTTTATCAGACATGCAACCTTACAAAGGACATATAACTGCCTACATTTTTGACATCCTTGGATTTTTATAAGTAATAATATAAGCATAATAATAATAATAACTATTATTATTATAAATTACATATTAAGCTGCTGAGCCGGTCTCGTAGTACAGTCGTCAACTCGTACGACTTAACAACTTGCCCGTCACGGGTTCAATCCCCAAATAGACCGTGCCGCCATACGTAGGATTGACTATCCTGCTATGGGGGGAAATCAATTAGTCACTGAAAGCCAAGCCCCACAAGTGGTACAGGCAGGCCTTGACCGACAACGGTTGTTGAGCCAAAAGAAGAAGAAGAAGACATATTAAGTATTACAACGCAGCCGATTAATGAGGACGGCTCATGTTGTAACTTTCCTTAAATCTATTTTTTGGTATACAGATAGTCTTTAATAAGATTTATCAAATATCATTTGAACCTATCCGACGCCTTGTTGTAAAATTGATAAAGACTCACATATACTCCTAAAAGAAAAATCTGACATGTTCATTTGCACATTTGCATGCACTACCTGAAGCTGCATCTTCAGTACAATTGAGATTTGAACCTTCGATTAACCTGACCGATTACTATGTAAATAAATACATGAGAAGCAAACTAATGTTTTTTATAATATTTGATTATTTTGGATATTTTGCATTACGCTTCTTTTATGTATTATGAGTGCATTTTCGTATACGTAACATAAGAACTGATTTTGCAGATGCATAGATATTATTTTACAACTACTCAAAACATTAAATTTTAAAACCGTATTTCTTACAATTACAAAATATCTAATGTATGTTCTCAAAATTAAATCTAATCTGCACTTATTGATAACTTCTTCTCCCTCACGGTAGTCGATAACCATAGTGGATTGATCATTCCACTTTGCTAGATTCCTCAACGAATCGTTGAACCATTGCATTCAAAAGTGTACTATAATTATAAATTCCACGCCCCAGTGCTCAACCGAAGCGCAATGTTAGAAACACTGCGAGCTTTAATGTCAGTCACAAACGCTATACCACGGGTCTGGGTGATGAATTTGATTAAAAAACTTTCCTCCACTGCTATCACCCAAACGGGAAGGATGAAAATCGAAACAAAGTTCAAAATTAATCTACTGATGCAATTTGCAGCTCGCTTTACCGTCTTGCCACAACCAGCACAAGTTCCTTCGTCGACTCATGCTCGAACGCACGATGAAGAAATACGGGTTGACCCATTGCACTACATCGATATGCCGTCACATCAATAGGTGAGTGTATCGAAGTGTATCGGTGCGCAGTTCCGTTTCTATACCCGTTTCAAACACTTTTTTGATACGCAAGAAGACGGCAGCATCAGCATTAGATAGCCAAAGACAAACTTTGTGATCGTGACTAATTTCTTTCGAGCGTTCGCTCCTGTGGGGTATAAAACCCGCTGTTTCCTGTCTTCCGCAGCGAGAAGAAAGTGCACCTTGGGATCCATATGTCTTTCCTCAGTTTTATTAATTGATGCCTTTGTTAGCATCACGGTTTCACACAAAAAGTCTCACAAAAAACGATTACGAAAATATTGCTCATCAGTTTGCCAGACATGGATTAAAATGGTTTTCAACCCCACGCGGTTAAAGCGAATCTGCAGTTTGAATAAGACCCATAGAAGCGCTTCAAGTATCGCTTCGCTCACCAGTATTACGAGCAACATCTCGTCCATTTTAAATCTGAGCTCATAAATAAAGAAAAGAGTGAAAGGACTCAGAACTTTTTCTCGATGCGCTGCAGCTTATGAATTTTTGATAGAAACACGGGCACACGTCCTTTCGAGTCTGCCGTGGCGGTAAGTTTCTACTCCGAAGCCAAGCAGCTAAATCTCGGTAGTTCAGCGAAGGTGTCGAATTCAATTTCGCTTTAGTGATTCTACTGCTATTCCACTGTGTTACAAAAACCACACGTGCCCATTTGTGACGGATGAAGGAGGGCAAGCACGACACTAGTGAATGCTGAAATCTGTTTTGTGAAAGTGCATCTGCAATGTAGAGATGACATCACATTAAGGTGGTGGAAAAACTTTTATGCAGATTAAACGGTCTTATCAAATTATCATAAAACAAGGATCAACCGTGGCTTAGTAAGGATATGCATGACAAATTATCGAAATGCACACCAATTTAAATCCAATCGATAGAACTTGTCTTTGAATCTTATGAATTTTGATTGTATAGGATTAACATAAGCGATACGGCCACATGACAATGCCTTTTCAAGTTATCATGCTAATTTTAAATGCAACTGAATACAAACACAATTGGGTTTCTATTAAAAATAAACAACCGCATTTTCCTACTCGGCAAAACAAATGACTTAATGTATATGCAGACGATGTGAAAATAAATAATGTGAAAAATGTGGGATTAAATTCTGGTTAATGAACAAAATATTTGTTGAAATATCTATGATGATTTTATTTTTATTTTCATATTGATAAAAAAGTGCACGTTTTTGTTGCATTGTTTGAGATTTATAGCCAAGTTTACTACGTAAGCCAAGTGAATGTAAAACAGATTTCCGTATAAAATGATTTTTCTATAACGAGGGAGTCACTGGAATGGTTTAAACTTGTTTCGCGAGGATATTAACACACAAAAAACAACACAACGGTTCTGCCATCGTAAGATTATCTTACATTTGTACCAAAGTCTACGATGGCAATTATGGGGAAGCGATGATCCGTATTGTAGTAGTGAGCGTTTCTAAATGTATATCAATAATTAAAGGCATTTGAGTCATTAACCCTCTATTTCATTAATTATGTTGAATGTCAATTGTTCATGATTTCAAATATTTATTTTCGATATTATGGGAAATTGAAACATATGTATTGGTTGAGTATGGATTATTGAACTACCACTCAATACTCACTCCATAACATATCTTCATTGTCCTAACACCGATGAAACTCTTTCAACCTTAAATGTAGTCCTAACACTATGTTGTCACACACACCTTTACCTCTCCCTTCGATTGGTATTTCCATTTGAAATCATTTCCTGTGCATGATTAATGATGTTACAGACATTCCGTGTCGAATCGCATCGTTTGCGGTTGGCATTTCACCATGTCCGCTTGGCGACGAATTCGTCACATTCTTCGTTCGCCAGAGAACGTGATTGTCGATACATTTCAATCGTAAGTTGTTTCAAATGACGGGTGTACATTACGTACATAAGTGGCTACTCACAGGAAAGGGACAAAAACATGTTCATATTTACCTTAGCACGCGAAAAGTGCTCCACAAAGCCATTACTCTAACTTCGTTGCTCATTTTCTTCCCAATCTAGGCTACCATTAAGTAGGGCTATTCAAGGACAAAGCGTGATCAGGAATGGGAAAGGCCAACCATTTCGATGATATTGGAAATCGATCATTCCATGGCCCTAACCCTGATCTCAGCCAGTTAGCTTTGTTGAGCTGTTGTTTCAAAGCTTTAGCCAAAGAACCAAATAAAGACGGCAAGGAAACGAGCAACGTGATTACAATTGGCATTGATTTTTCTGATAAAACTGGTAGATAATGAACAATTCATTGTCATGCAGCAGCATACAGAAAAGCATACAGATCATAATAAAAACTTGTAGCAACTTTTGTAGGTTTATTTGGATATAAACAACTTATCGAGTAAAATGAAAATGTGCGATATATTTTTTACCAATTTTAAATCTTAATTTATTTTATAATAATAATATTTATTATTATTATTATTCTTATTTTTATTCATATGATGATATAATTATAAAAATAATAATTGTTGTTGATATTCTTAATCATAAATCAATTAATCATGAATCAAAGTTAAACCTAAGATAGTGTTTAGACCGACTGTATGGCCATACACTTCTTCGTGAAGCAAATAAACAAACAAAAAAAACAGAATTTTATTCATTAAAATCGACAAGCTTCAACGTTAAAAAAACATTAGTTTAATTTAAATTTTATTTTAATCTGATCATATGACAAAGACAAATCGTCTGGTCAACACCTGATATCAGCTTTTCTTATTTCATTTTATGAATTATATTATTAGTTTTCTAGATATCTTTTTCTGACCATGATAAATTTTTACTATTACTACAAAAACATATCCTAAAAATGTATAACATTTTATTTCATTTGTATCACTAGAAAAATATATTATCTTATCATATCAGTGGGTTGAAACTCACAAAACAATACTTTTCTTTATTAATGTTAAAAAAATGACAATTTAAACAATTTTTCTCTTTGGTGTTCTCACTGCAACTCTTGCTCATGTACACATCATTTGATAACATTTGCCGAATTGACACGCTACTTCCATATGGCAAAAAAACATTCAGTTTTCCCGCCACTGACATTATGTCACAGCGGGTCATCCAAACGCCTTGGTCACCTTAATGGCGCCAAGTAAGTCCTACACAGCTGTCACTGTTAATATTTGCTGAATTTATTATTCTATATTACACATGATTTTTTATCCCTTTCTCGTTCACCTAATTAAACCATGAGCTGAGTCATAATACTGAAAACAAAAGAAGACACTGAGTTTACTACATGAATGAGTCGTCCTCATCTTCACATCGTTGAGATCATTCTATTTGAGCATGCGTTTTATTATTTTTATTTATGGTAACGCAAACCAAATAAAACGTAAATGCCAATCGTCCAGCGAATACAGCATTTTACAAAGATGTTACCATTACGAAACTTACTTTGCGTGTTGAACTTATGTTTTTGTTTTAATTCATGTTAGCAGGTGCAGCATGCTCAAATTTGGACACTAAGGTATATCAAAAATTTACTCACAAACTGATACCACATTGACCTTGCGTGATTGTACCATTCGGTCTTAGACGCTATGAAACGTTCCGGCGGGTCGTTATGGAATTTTTCATAATTCAACGCACCCTAAACCTTCCCTTCTATGCCCAGTGGAATAGGCTTGCGGTCAAATCCATCTCATTGGTGGCTTGCAGCACCCTAACTGATCAGTCAAAGTATGAACCGACTTTCGTGAGCCCCTGCCAAACCCCATTCCCAACGGGAAAAACCTTGTCGGGGCCTTTGAAACTGCCGAAAAAACCTATACCAAGGACGAGCTTCACGTTCGCCCTACCGTGCTTTCAAAAGGGCATCGGTGAAATGAGGTATTGCAAATAAAATATTTAGTTTTGCACGTAATCCATGTTCCATTCACGGAACAGTTGGGTCACCGTGTGTCCGTTCTTAAAACCGGTACAGGCACAACTACAATTGTAATTAACTTTTAACTTCAGTTATCTTTAACTTAAGTGTAACAAATGCTCAGATAGACACACCTGAAAAACCAATCGTAGTGTATTCCAAAATACATAAAGGTAACCGCTGCTCGAGTGATATTCAACCGTAGCAACTCGATTTAAGATGTGCTCGAATGCTGGAATCGTAAATATCACTCAGTTTGACAGTCAGATACCACCTGTCGCCGACTTATGCTAACTTATTTCAAGCGTTTTTGCTATGTTTTCCTTCCTCGCGTGGATAGACACACACATTGGAGCTGTGGTAGTTCATTCCACATTTACTAATGCATGTCTCCTGCTGTTACTGTACAATACATGCGCAAGCAATGCCACCATATATAAATTTACTGAGAATGTGTCCATATCGAACAGGCTCTCTCTTTCTCAGCTTCGTGAGAAAAATCTGATCATGTGCGCTTTCGCCGTTCATTATCAACAGAATAGCAAAGCCGGTGAGGGAGAGTTGAAATGAATATGATAAACTTACAATATATAATTGATATCGCGTCTTAAAATAACGTAGCATAGGAAACATTTGAAATAATCGAACTGAATTTAAAGAGATTGAACATACAAACAACATGCAATACAACTTTCTTTTGCAATGGAAACTCTCACTATGCACAGCTTACGACATTGTATGATATTTTTATTTGTTTCCAAAGTTAACGAACGGAGAACATTGTTTCTGTATTTACTTGCTCATCCACATTCTCGTATCACATCGTACTCTCATCGCATTTTGCTACTCGAAACTCTATCTCTTTCCTAACGTCTGTCTCATCCTTGTCTAATTAACACAGGAGCGGCAATTCGCTCTCTCAGAGTTTCAGGAGCATTTTCCGGCTGTGTTTGAACACAACTATTAAATTTTCCTCTCCACAAAATGCACGGCACATCGTTTTCTTGCTCGAAATACTAACCAGGAAAGAGAGCGATGGTCCCAAGTCGTTTAGTGAGCGTGAACTTGCCTTCTGTTTTACTTACTACGCTCATTCATCGCTACGTTAGTCTGTCTTCAGCGTTTGGTGAGCTTCGGTGTCGGACCGTTCGTGCACGGCGTACTCTCGAGTGTCTAATAAAATAGAGCAGTTTGTATTACAGCTGTATCAGAATTAGATAGTACGTGTTAGGGAGAAGACTGTGAAAATATATCCATCTGATTGACTTGTGAATGTGATTTGTATGTTTAGGTAGTTGAACAAAGAAGTTTCCTCAGAGCTGTTCAGCCTCAGCAACAAGGCTGCAACCGTGTGTCCTTTTACTTACTTCATCCGTGTTGAATCCGCTCTTATCAGCTTCTCCTATCACCACCGATACACGGTCTGGTGCTCTGCGTTGTTTTCCTTTGTGTTAGTGTTTGCATGTAGTGAGAGTAAGGAGAAAATGCAGCATCACACACAGAACCATTATCATCATCGTCTCCAACAGCAGTGGTCCATCGTGTAAAAATGGTGCTAAATTATCCAGCCAACGATGTTTTTCCGGCCGATAAATCTTAGCCTATAGGCTATGTGTATGTGCGAATTGTATATGTTTACAATATTTCTCGTTTTATATGCACAAAACGTTTTATATGGTCAGATTTTGAGTGGGAAATGATCTCTGGTACGATGTACGATGTGAGCGAAACTTCCTTTCCTTACTTCAAGACGGATATGTGTGTGAATAGAGAGTGTACGTGTAAGAGAAAACACCGATAAGCGAGAGCGTTGTAGGTAGTGCAGTCACGAAAATGACAAAAAACTATCTTACGCCCAGCCCTGCGATATGCTTGTACTGCCATTGTCCACGATAGAATTGTTGCGAATAATTACGCTTTGGTAGCTTTGAGGAGCCAAGTCTTCTCGAACCTTTGCAGTGAGTCTGCAGCCCGCTTGCCATGTCACTGTCAAACTTTGTACATATGTCGTCGAAGAATGTGCTGTGTACGTTTTAAACAAATGTTTGAAAACAGAGGTGTAACTAGTCCTTCGTACATTAAACACAGCAATTCACAACGTCTCAAGCTTATTTCAGTACCGTCTCAATACCTCATACAATTTTTTGTTTGTTTTCAGAAAGAAGAAACATTACCAAATTGCTCTCAAGTGGATGAGTGCGCGAGTGCTGTGTGCCTAGTGTTGTAGTTCGTTCGTGTGAAATGTGTTAAATTGTTAAGGTTCGTTCGGCATCCTAAACGTCACAGAAGTGTGTTAGTGTTCGGCTACCACAATAGCTACAAAAAGAAAACATACATTTTTTTATCGCACCACCATTAAAAGATCTCGCCCCGAAAAGCCCTCGCTCTAATCGAATCGGCTGTCAATACTTGGCGGTGGGGGTTGAGAGCTTTCCGGTGCTTTTACTGAGGGTAAATACCCAAACGACCACGACCCAAAGGTGCTAGTAGCTTTAACCCCCCCACCCCCGAAAACAGCTCAATTGTTTGCTGACCATACCAGAAACGAGCGGGTGGAAAAAGTTCCGACGGCTTACTTTTACGGTCAAAGTGCGAGCAATGGAAAGTCGTATTGCCTTTCCCACAGGCCACGAACGATAGCAAGGAAAAGCTGCTTGATAACGGTGCCATTTACGGGTCTCTCGTGGTACTGACTCACCATCTCAAGCGGAGACGCATTATTTTCTTGTTTTTTCGTTCAATAACGCACCGCCCTTGAGGTGTGCCCGGTTCGCAAAACCTAGCGGCAAGCATATTTTTTCGTGACAAACAACTAAATATCATCCCAACGGTTATAACAGGATTCCACTACAATCTTTGTTCGCCGGGGTCCTTTTGGATTGCGTGATTAGAACACGAGACCGTAGTGGTGCGATGAGTGAGGCCATAGTAAACAATGGCAGTGGTACCAAGGAAATAAATACGTCCTACAAGGTGCGTGAAATGTGAAAGTGAAAGTGTGATTTAATTCTGTTTGTGTCGTTTCATGCGCTGTGTACTACGCGGCCGATAAAATCGTTCGGAAATTTGCCCAAGCAGATAAACATCCGCTAAAAGGAAGCAAAACCCTGTGTTGGCATTCAAAACGCGCTGAGAAACGGCCGGCGTTTCAATTACGCTATTCCCCATTGTGCCCCGTCTGCGGCATGAGTTTCGAAAGTGTTTCCAAAAGATTGAATAGTGTGTGGAATTTATGATAATTACTCTGGTAATTTCACACTCCTATTATGTTATACGTAGTCTAGTTGAATCGTGTGTATATGTGTTGTAGATTGCTAATCGTTTGCTAACATTGCTTGGTAGTTGTGCATATTGTGTTTATTCCCACGTAACATCCTCCAAGAATCAGTGCCTTCTCATTATTAGAATAATTCTTAAATAAAGCATTCTTAACCAAAGTTACTCCACACATTGAAGCAACAGTTTCGTTGTCTTCTACAAAACACCAGGCTTCTCCATCGCCTTTCTTCGTACACCTAGTACTTGGAGATTGATTTCTGTAACCCTTCTGTTTTCATAATTTATTGTCTCATACTTAATATTACCATCTTCACTATGTACTATCGCATCATACATTGCAAAACTCTATACAAAACGTACTGCGCGGCAATTGTGTTTAGACGCAAAAGCGTTCCTGTGAAATCTTGACTGACGCATTTCCAACCATAGTTCGGTTCGGTTGCAAAACAGCACCCGCAGACCCACAGACAGGACGGAACTCTACGTGTACCAAATGACATTTTCTGTGCCGCTAATCACGTCCGTCACGATATGCATTTTGCGATGGATTATTGATGGCCTTCAATCATATCCGATAGCAGAGCGGTACCGTTGCACGGGACGACTTTCCACTGCGATGTACATACCAACCAACCGACACTCATTTAAATGGAACGGTGCTGATCAAATGCAAACCATTAAAGATTCTTCTTCCAACCGAACCACCCCGACGGACTGTCGCCCCGGGAACATGGTTCGATCGCCCTAGCCAGACCGTTATTATTTGTGAACCGTTGAACGTGAGCCGATCCATCACTGATTTACTTACGAATTGAAACCTGATACGGTGCGTCCATTTGTTCTCATTTGTGTGCACCGGATTCGGTTCGGCGCCGGAGTCACTGTTGTTGTTTAATATTCATTGTGTCTTCCAAGGCAAGATTGATAGATTCTTTGTGCGGTGAGTGTTGTCCCGGCGTCATTACGCTTCATTCCACAATAATACACACTGTTTGTTATTTCTGGTTCTTACCGCTATTTTGTGAAGGTGGCTTTTCAAAACATAAATTAAACACTTCTGAAATGCAATGCCGTCCTCCCTGTAATCATTTGCTGCAGATCAACAAACAAATCTCACGCATGAGCTCTTCTAAGTTCTCTAGGTTGTGATGAAATTACGAACAAAACAATTGGTTTATTGTTACTTTCATCAAGTATCTAAGCAATCTCATTTGAACGGCTCTATGACTTTGCAATTACTTTCCACTTTAAACCGCAGCCTCTTCTCTAGTGAGATGCAACTCTGTAAACGACTGATGTGGTACTTCATTAAATTAACGGCAGCCATAGACAGCTTGTGACACTAAAAGGCATTTTCCTATATCCTATACTCTCATGCATATACACATAACAGCCGGTGCTCCATTTGAGAGAAACTAGATCAAATGACTCGCATTTACAGTGTTAATAGATGACGTTTAGCGTGTAGCGATCATACGTACGTTAGTCCTTCCGAGCTAGCATGAATTTGCCTTGAATTCGGCCGTACCTTATCTTCTTTTCGTTGCCAACAACCTTGCTATACTATCTGGTCCCCGGTTTGCTTTCTAATGGGCTCACACGTTTTCCCGGGGGCTGTGTGATGTTGTCCTGTCTCTCGGTTCATCCCCGACATGGCCCCACCAGCCATCCAGTCGAGTCTAGCTTGTCCGAAGCGCGCTCTTCATGTCTTTTCGCTAAAAATAACCCTTTATTAGCGACGGACTCCTCCGGTCCAGAGCAAGGGGGAGAGCAACAACACCACAACACGGTGAAAATACCGGTCGGTCTCATCCTAAATATATACTTTTGCTATCTAACATGTCTAAGAATGGTGGTTCCACTGACTTTACCGGCCCCGATACACTTGTTTTATGCCTGACTCCACAGTCGTTCTTCACTGTCCCATACCTTGATGAAGATAGGAGAGCCAATTTCCACCGCTTTGATAAAAGGGCACACATCATGCACCCCGTACAAAGCGCACTCGCGGATGTATTCACTTCCTAAGCGGGTTTATCGTGCAAGCCAGTATTATTTTGTTAATAGCTGCTACACTATTGCGTTGACCATCGGCTCAGCTCAACGACCCCTATTTCTAAATGTTCTTCGGCCCTACCCCTCAACTATCCGATCCTGCTATTCTTGGTCCGCGTACGAGAGCTGATCGCCAACTACATCAAGAGGTGGATAGCAATCGCGGGGTGTTGGTGAAATCCGAGTGACGTACGGGACGTGCTTCCCATACACAACGGATACACAGATACGCTTTAAGCACAAAAAAGTTTAAAAATAACCTCCAGCATCAGCGGCAGCAATTCTGCTCTTTTAATTACTCACTTCTAATCGTAGCTAATCGCAAACTCATCCTCATCCAACATCGTGTAGCTACCTCGTCGTAAAGTCTGTGCTCGAGGAAACTAAATACCTTGGCCACTGTTGGCCAGGGCACCAAGAACGGCAACAAAAAAATCTACAAACACAGTGCCACTAACAAAAATCGTATCAGGAACAAAAGCGATACAAGAGGTTTCTATCGAACAGGTGAGCCGTGTGGTTTCTCACATGTTGAGCAAACCGTAGTGCGAAACGGGAAGGCTGAGTGTAACACATTTTCCGCACATCTGCCCGGAATTCGGAACCTCAGCCAACCAAACAGTGCACGGTTGTGTTGTTGTTGAAGACGAAAGCAGTATAGTGACAACGGCAGGCAGACCCGTCCACGTGGCATGCCGTAATGATAAGTGGAAGGCTCACTGCTAGCCAACTAGCTGATGATTGACGAGTAGTATGATCAATAAACAGTTCGACAGTCGTACAAATCTGAAAGTGTCGGAAAACGAACGGATTGGCCAATATTAACTCGTGTGCGTTAAGAAAAGTACATTTGTTCCTGCTCCAAGGTATCTTCATCCGTTGCCAATGAATCCCCAGATTCCCTGGCCACGATCGATTGGACGAAGAAAGTGATAAATGTCTTGACGTGATCACATCAGCCGTATCCCTGAAACACAAGGTGATTGTGCATTTTCTTCTCGTTCCTGTTTCCCGTTTGCCCATGTTTTGCTACCATTATACCGGGAACTGCTTTTTAAGATGTTTTTTTTTCATATATATTCCTTTCTATTACAAAGGCTTTCTGTAAACCAACTCGCTCGCACGTCTCAAGATAGCAAGCAAAGCAAAATATAGTTTTAAATTTAGTTTTACGTCCTTCCTATAGTCATCAATTTTTTTCGTGCGAACGTTAGCTGATCGTTGGTTTTGCTTTATCTTTCCTTACACCCCACATTTATTGTTACACGTCCATCCCAGATTAGATGCTGTGTGATTTGAATGCTTTACAGTTCATATCCGTTTTTCTTTGCCGTTCTTCGTTTACTCTGCATGATCTTGTAATTTCCGCAAAATATTTTTTCCAGGTCTTCAAAATACTTAATAGTGTGTTTTTCCTTCTTCTTCTACGTCCGCTCTATTTCCTCTAGTTGCTCTGAGCTTATTCCATAGATTTATCGTTTGTAGCTCATCACATAATTCTTGGAGCGTACGCCACATCTCCTATGAAACTCCTATGCGCACTGTGCACTAAATGTGTAATGTGACGTCGAGCAAAGCTCTCAGATGGGAGAAATTCCGCACCATTCCATGCTGCAGTGATTATTAAATAAATAAACCTGTCACGGAAAGCAAACACCAAAGAGGTGTGGACATTGAAAATGCTTCCTTCCTTATACACACCATACTGTCTGGCAACGTCCAGGAGGTGCATAAATACAATCGAGCTTTTGGCAAGCCGAGTTTTTTTTTTCAATTTGCACGCTACCCTCTTTGCCTAGCCGCTTGCCGCACAAGAAGAAGCCTTGTTGGTTGAGGGCGCCTTTCGGTAGGACGATGCCGAGATTGGGTAATACACCTTTTCTGCACCTTAAAACATAGCAAGGCACGATTCATCCGCAACGTGGGCATGCACTTGTGTTGCTTCCTGCTTTTGCTTGGAATCTTCTAACGTCGAGCTTAAAAGTGTAAAAGTGTGCCCCCTTAAGGAGCTTATGCAAGTTTATGTATACCGTTTTAGTACTGCACATTTATATTGGATGAGGTTTCTCGCTAACCTTGAAAAGTGCTTTCCTAATTTCCTGTCGATACACTCGCATTCTGTTTCAACGATTTGATTTTGAATTTGGTCGTAAAATATTTTTGTACCTTTTTTCAACCAAACAATAACTCGGAGAAGGTGGAATCTAACTCCTTTGTCTTATCAGCAAAGGGCTATCATTTTGCCCTGAACAGTAAATGTATCCAAATTGATCTGGTCAAAGAAAACTACCTCAAGCTTACGCGCACATAGGGTCGTAAAAATTGCTACATGGCCCTTTTACATAATCGAAACTTAATGAAAAACAAGTCACCTCCTAATGGCGAATATTTTATGGTCTCAAGCCAGGATCAAAGCCTTCCGCCTACCATGTGAACATTCTTGCCGGACGGAATTCTACCGACCAGCT
Source organism: Anopheles melas (assembly GCA_000473525.2). Classification (NCBI taxonomy): domain Eukaryota; kingdom Metazoa; phylum Arthropoda; class Insecta; order Diptera; family Culicidae; genus Anopheles; species Anopheles melas. The sequence goes on along the minus strand of KI919455.1, from coordinate 32,278 downwards.
GTGTATTGCGTTGAACTTTCACAAGGTTTGCCCTCCGCATTGCCATCGGTCTGGGTTGGGTCAATGGTATGGCTGCTACATTGGTGACGGTTCCCATCTTACGAAATCGATCACCAGCCCGGAAGGTGGAGGGTGATTTATTTCAACAGCTGCCACTGACTGCTGGCCTGAAAATAGACTGTCACTGTACCCTGTTTTCGGACCAAACAGCTACGCACTAGCAAGGAAGAAATAATTAGAGCTCCAACTCTTACATCTAATTAATGCGTTTTTTACCTAAGCGATAGCTGAATTCGAGTCATTTGAATCAGAATTTCTCAGCCAAAAACCAAAAGCCAAAAGAACAAGAAAACAAACATACACAATCATACACAAACCTTCCTTGACGATTAACATTAACACATAATACAGCATAGTACTGTCTGTCCTATTTGTAACCTATAACTTGGAAGTGGAAAGTGAAGAAAAACTACTCTTGCTTAACCGTGTCGTATGTAACAGACTGGCAGACGAAGGCGCGAGACCGTGAGCGGTTTCGGACACTCCTGAGGCAGGCCAAGACCGCAAAGCGGTTGTAGCGCCGGATAAGTAAGTAAGTATGTAACTGAAATGTAAAGCTCACTCTTTTAAAAGATGTGAAGTATATCCTTCGTTGATTACAAAATTCATTTTTCACAACTTTGAGCTCACGCAGTGAGCCGTCAACTACGTTTTTTTCGGTTGGTTTACTGTTTCGATCCTTTCGATAAATTATTATTCATACGAAATGGTTACGTCAAATTAAAAAAATATTGCCAAACACCAAAATGAACAAAAAATAAACTGAAGCACTTCTACAATCCGTCGACCGTGGCATACATATTAAGCGATGCATGTAAGGACATGGACAATCCGAAACATTGACCAGTCGAAACCATGGGTAGACTCGCGTAAAATACGTTGTAGCCAGAATTTTTCATATATTTAACCTTTAAACCAATCAAAGGAGATTATTTCACCGCACAAATTCCTCAGAGTCAGAAAGCTGAACGGTTACTTACAGTCTACCAGATAGTAAAAGAAAATGGGGCGAAAAACTGATGCGTGAATGGCAGCAAACGGAATACGCGATTTGTAACACGGCGGAAAATTACGTCGGATCAAGATCACATGGCAGTAGCAGTAGCAGCAGCCGGCACAATCGAAACTCACGACAGACCCGAGCAAATCTGCTCCGTCTGTTGGCAGTGGTATTCAATTTTATGTTTCATGTGTTTAATGTAAAATTTACGATCAATCAATGGGCCAGTTAGTTGAGGTTGGTGCACAATATCTTTTTTCCCTTTTTCGTTTCAACCAAAAGGGGTCGCTGTTTTTTTTTACGCCACGCATTGTAGGTCCCTACGCGGTTTTCCACTTTCGATGGCCTTATTGGTTGGAGACGGGAGCAATAAATATGCAACATCCTACCCCACAATGAAGCCCAACTCTTGCGGCGTGATGTAATATGAGCGATGGGATGATGACATAGCTGACGGTTGTGGTTTTTTGTTTTATCTCACACCACAGCCGTAGCACATGCTCCATGGCCGAGGTAAACCCTCTACATAAAACAGTGGCCGGCGATACTAACCGGGTTTCATGTGCAATAATTATTTATGAGTTACAAAAAATCCTTCAAGAATACAATTGGTCAAGTGAATGTGGTAAAGCGTTATATGCGATGTGGTTTGTTGTATATATTATTTGCTTGCCACCCATATTTGGCCATTCAGTTCAAAGACATTTGCAATCAAATTGATGTTCCTCTGCAGTGAAATATTTTTTGTTATGCTTCTGTTGCTTCTGTTAACGTTTAAGTGCATCTGTTACCTCAATTACATCTTCTAAATGGCCTCCTCTTCTCTCAAGATTATTTCGAACGCGGCGCACGATCTTGTTGGGTCGATTTTGCGTTGGAACCAACCAGAAGAAGAAAAAATACTTCAAAATGTGCTGTTTTTGCTTCTGAATTTACGTGGCTTAGTTTATTATTGGAGAAGATCTTTTTCTTTGCACTTGAGTACGATGCGAAGCAGCCAAAAATAGACCACCGACCATGTGAGCAAAAAAGGTGTAACAGACGGCGGAAAAGAACACGGCACCTCTTCTCCGAGTTCATACCGCACGCGATAAATGAACGACCAAAAACCATACCAAAACATTTCCTCCACATCAACAATGTTCGATGATCAACGAAAACAGCGATCAGCGAGTGAGTGAAACGATCTTAAGAGTAGAGGGAAAGAAAAAAAGCAAACAAATGTCGACATAAAAACGCACACCCAACCCATCCAGCCCTGCTAAACGGATAGTCGTGCCACAGGCGTACGCCGCTTTCGGTGCCAGAGTGGTCGCACTGATGCGGTTGCGGTGAGTGTGAATGAGGCGGGTTGACTGTTTAATGTTACATCATTGCATAAGTGATGGGCAGGTCAATTAATTAATAATCACTGCTGGGTGGGTAGCAACCGCATCATCACGCTCGCCAGTTACAGCATGTGAGAGCCATTGGCTTTCCGATGACTTCCCCTGGAGGAATTAGTAAATGTGCCGGAAATAGTTGCCGAACACGCTGTTGTTGCATAAATGTTTGCACTCTATTGGAGTTGGAGCGCAAAAAGGACTTTGCTGATTAGCTTGTTCGCATGGTTTGATACGTAACATGCCTATCAAAAATCTTCTCAGAAGAGTACATTGAAGACTCGAATAAAACTTAAAAACGCGTCTTGGCGCGATCCGCAATTTACTGAACGCGTTGTTTATTGTTATGTATACATTCTTTTAAACAACACTGTATGGTTTCCTAGAGTGTATCTGTTGCCAAACTTAAAATATTATATCAATTCTTTAGAACTGTTTGCATATGTCTCGCAGTTTCAAGTCATCCTGTATATTGTGTGATTTTACCTCTTCGATTGACTCATTTATATATAACCTACTTTCGTTATACAACCATCCCAATCATAATTCGTAATATAATGTTAGGAACCATGCTAATATTGTGCTAAATTATTAAATAAATAATATAGACAAAACAAACGACTGCCCTATAACCTGATAATACAAATCTTCAAATCAAATACTTTGGTTGCTTCCAAGTTATCACGGACATGAACGATATAATGCGAAACGGAATCAACAACCAGTAGTAACGATACACACGAAAGCGATTGTAGTCAATAAACAGTTTAGTTGGAGCCTTCCCGCTCTAAACCCCCCCCCCCCTCTAGCCCTACCCCTTCACCAACCAATGCTTCCGCTATTTTTATCATTCCTTCCTTCCGTTCATTTGTAAATGCACCAGAGGTGCACCTGAAGTGCACCCAATCCCATTTGCGTACTTGACCGTCGGTATGAATGAGGTGGAAATGATGGTACAGCGATACGATGGGCGTCCGCTTTCTAACTCTTTTCTCCAACCTTTGAAGAGTTCGAGCCATAGTGGTTTGCAATGAGTTATGCGGTAAAGTGGAAGTCGCGGTGACGTTTGGCTTGCCCGAACTCGAAACTCATCGGGCAAGCTTGTGGGGATCTAAAAAAAATATATAAACTGGCTTAATAATTGAGCACACGTTATGTAATGGTGGAATCAACAGAGGAGGTTTCTCATCCGTTCAGTAAGGGGGTACGGTGGAGATAAAAGGGAGAAACTAAAACTCAACCTACCATCGATCGGAACCGTACCCATCTGTCAATGTTTGTAGTTTACTGTTCGTGGAAGCCTGCCCAACGATGGCACGTCGTTGTAAAGTGTCTTTTCTCCCAGTTCTATTGATTTTCTTCCAATTACGGTCGAGTGGTATCGGTGGCATCGTGAATTAATTAGTGTAGCCACTCACTTCTGCTCCTAATCTAATGGAGCAGCTTTTTATCCATAAAATCAGCTGGATTGCAAACCGTGGCCGCTGGCATTAGGGGACAGTGTAGTAAGACATTTTGTCGATACGAAGAAACTTTCTTCGTTTGAGTTTTAACGGAGTTTTATATTGACAATTTTTAAGCAAAACAAATGTATTAAGGTACTTTGCCAAATCATACGCTGGACCATTCATACTCAACATTACGTAGTGATAAATCACTTACTTCTTACTGATTGTACGTACTGAAAAACCATTATCAATACATCATTTCTTACGTAAAGCAAACTGTTCTACTGCCATGACAAAGAACGAATGTCAATCTCAGACCATCCACGCTTTTTTAAACATTTAACTTTTCCGGCAAACTTTTATTTTTGAATCACAAAAACTTTTACCACCATCTGTGTCATCTTTCTTGCGCTCATGTAACTTGAGTTTTTTCTCTTGTTGTAAGTGCTTCTTTCCTTGAGCAACACATAAACTCACAAAACGTCCTAAAAGGTAATCCAGTCATTAATGGCTATCGCGCACCAAGGGAATGTGCGATCATTTTATGCACCATTAAACATAAAATGTGCATACTTTTCGTGCCTGCCAGAGGACAATTGAATTTTTCCTTCCTTTTCACACTGCTTCTAGTTTAAATTGTAAGTGAGTGTGTGTGGGTTCGGAGGAATGTAAGAAGTTCTTTTATTTCTTATAAAGGCACATCATTCCACAGGAGCAAATGAAAAAAAACGAAACAACCAAAATGCACCGGTTCAACCGTACACGAATGAAAGTTCCTTCCATTATGATGAATCGAACGCTGGCGTTTTTTTTTAATTTATTGATCCAAAATGTTCCTTATTTCCTCTTGATGTAAAATATATTGAATTGTGGTCCTACAATGACAAATTAAAGAAATCGATGTTAGAAATGAACAAATACTTAAGCAGGTTTTCTTGTACACGTAAATTATACGCACTTCTAATTCCATTTACTGGACACCACCGAAGTGCAAATGGCAACGTACATACACGTATGCTGACCCACATTGGGCAAAATTTGCTTCGGACGTGCAGGTTTTCCCTCGATTTAACAAGCTTCCTGACAATCGTACTGTCATACCTCAGTTATTCCGCACGGTTGCACGACTAAGTAACGGTTCACCGACCAGGTACGCCTGTGACATGTGTTATTAGCATAGTACGTGTCACGCACCCGGCCATCCCAAGCAGATGGGCGCGATTAGACGTAAACCGCCTGCCGTGGTCATGTGCGCAACCAACCGAAACGGCAATTGTTATTGTAGTTATGTGCAAAAGATGCGGACAGTCTGACGCATCTTCCTGTCTTGCACGAAACTAACAAACTACTTGATGAAGACTAATGGCCAATCGTGATGGATTCTATCCTTCTTTTCTCAGCAATCGGCACAGTGCACACATGGGATATCCCTTTCTTATACGTCCCATTCGTCATCGTATTTATGTGAGTCATGGTATTGCATACAACATTGAAAGATGCAGAGAAATTATTATTTTTAGACTTTTGGGCTCTCAGGGAACGTTACGTGTCTGTCGTTATTTTTTCTCTTTCACTTTCAGACAATCCTATGCAACGAAAGAACATACGGTCGGGTGCTGCCCTGTTAGCAATTTCAATGTTATATTACATAGGCCAGTACTGCTTGCTAACACGTCTCTCGTGACTGCATTTGCACAACGGTTGTACCAGTCTCTTCTATTACAGTACGGCACGGTCTGACAGCTAGACGAGATAAACGTGCCCGAGACCTGGTCGTTGGCTTAAGGATATGCTGAACGCCATAGGAGCAGTAAAAAGAGTGCACAGACAGCAGCAGCCCTTAATTAAAATACTACAACTTTTGTACCATTCATTTGAGAGCATTAAAGAGACAAGGAGACAGGGGAAACACCAGACCAGACCAGACCGATTCGCAGAACAATGCTATGGGTAGACCGGCAAGCACGAACTAATACTATTTGCTATATAACCAGGAACAGTTATGTAGTCGTTGTAATTAGTTTTAGTTTGTACAGACTAACGATGATCAAATAGCTGCCAAAAAATGAAATTATAACTTAGACGGTAGTACATCACAACCCCGTCCGTTTTTAACGCTTTTATCCTCTTCCCTACGTCCACTGCATAACTATTCCGAAGGTGCATTACTAGGTGCGTCACATCATCTTAATGGAAACACGCTGACGCGCAAGCTAGGGAAGCAAGCACGACGAGCCATAGGAAAAATGTTTATTTTCGGTGGTGGAAGGAAAAACTAAAGGAGTGTAAATCTTTTTGACATTTTACAACTAATTAAAGTGTATACTAGCACCCAGCAGGACAATACATCAATAAATGCCCAGCACTTGTGCTGGTCTATGCTTATAGGCTAATATAGGCAAAAAAGAAAAATTATTAAACGTAAATGGTAAACCTTTGCTTTGGACCAGAGAATCACATTGCAACGAGACAAAATGTATGTTTTCAACGGGGTATTAACATTCTTGAAATCCTTGGAATAAAATCTGTTTAATTTACGCTACAAGCTTTACGGTCATTGCCCGTATGTTAAGTGCTGCATTTCAAACGGTCATCAAGATAATTAAAATTGTTTCGGCTATGTGACCATTCTCTTCAATTTATGTATGTAGTATAGAGGTTTCCAGCACTTAATCTAATTTCCAATGTGCCTGTCCAAAGAGGGTGCCGTCGAGTCCACTTCCCTAAAAACAAGTTCACTTCCTTTAAGAAAAACCAAGAAAGTATCCTAACATTATGAACACCCCTACAAACCCTTTATACATCATAACTTATTTTTTCCTGCAGTCTACTTTTCAGTATAGTAGCACGCTTGAATCATTTTTTAATCTATAAAAAACAGTTAAAAAAGTTGAAACATTGTTTAAATGAAAAAAACCTACTATATTGCGAAAAACCAATACACAGCTTGGATAACGTTCACAGTCACGAAACTAAAACAATAGCGAAACAAAATCCCTGCATGTAGTAAATTGTTTTGGACCGTGCCCCCCACCTACTATCCTGCTAGGGGTAATCAATAAGTCACTGAAGCCCAAGCTCATTAGAGGTGCAGGCAGGCCTTGACCGACAACGGTTGTGTTGTGCCAATGAAGAAGAATAACATAGATCAGAAGAAAACTCGTGACAATATCTTTTTTTTAACCTTCCATTCTCCTTGACGTCAAATGTTTAAATTAAAGCTTTTCTTTTATTCCCACTGTCGCATTTCCAAAACACTTCAGCATCTTATGTTAAAAAAAATCTAACTTAGTACCCATCACCCCCCTCTAAAATCCATACACTCCGAACATCAGCCTAAAACAAAATATTACTTTTCAAAATCGAAAAAGTTTGAAGATGAAATATAATGAAATTGTTCATACTGCGCGGATACTTACTTTGTGACGTTCACACTACTAACAAATTTTCAAGGTTGGGGAGGTACAATTTATGACCATAGTAAATGGTCTTTTTCTGGTGACATTTTCTGTTTTCCTCTTCAACAATTGGACAGCTGTATGCTACCCACTATATAGATGGTTTATACAGGTAAGAAATATTTATCATAGCGATCTATTTCGCTACAAAAGCATACCCTACCACACATCGAGCATGCGAGGGCTCATCAATTGTGAGGCTTTTGTCGGTTTTAACAAGACGTAAGTTTCCCATTAGTTCTGTAGATGGTTCATAAATCACCCACCATCCGTTTTCAAAAGCTCGCCGTCACCAATCTCGCTGCAGTTGACGAAACGTTACTGGAATAAAAACGTCAACGAGTAGGTTCGGAGTGCCGACCGCACCATCACCGGCTTTCGTAACCTGTTCCAAATGTTGGTTTCGCACAAATGTGCAAAATCTTGCTACGTGTTGGCCATATACTGAGCCGACGTGCGGCACGTGGGCGATGTCGAAGCGTACATCCACGACAAGAACATGCCGCTTCGATGTCACACGATACACATCATCATCAGCTTGGTGGTGATGGTGAGATGGCAGGAAAATATAAAAAATAAGGACACACCAACAGCAGATGGCCAATCGCAAACCTTCAGCGCTCAGCGGATGGCAACAGATCATGCGTTTGCCACATTTTCCTACCGGTCATTGGGCACGGCGGACGGGATCGGAATGCTTACTTGCTTGCGTTTCTCATTCCATCGAGGCAACATCGCGGCCAACGACGAAGCGGGGATAAGATATTAATAAAACATCTTTATGTTTACTCTCACTCACTCCCACTGCAACTCAAACTTTTCCATCGAATGTCACTAATGCGTAAAAGGCATAAGTGTAAAGAATTGGTGCTCTCGTTCTGCTTTCAACGACCAAACCGGAACGTCATGTGACCATCGCCAAAGTGGGGAAAATGTGGGTCATTTTCGGGTGATAGTGTTTGACGCTGTATCTACACGTTCCTGTAAATTGCATACCATAATAATAACAAATGAAGAATCTTGGCGCACTTTATGAATACGAACAAAGGCCAATCTATACAACCCACCATAGTGGTGGCAGAGGGAAACCTTGAATCTACATTAGCTTGAATATTATTCTTTGCCTGGAGAAATTTACTATCATTTTGAAATAATTTAAATTTTTAATTTTTTATTACTTTTCTACAAACTAACATAGCTAAAATCTACTTACGGTTTTCGACAAAATTGAGAAAAACCGTAAATCCAATCAAATCAAACTAATGCCTAACCAATAAACTTTCACTCACCTCATCACCGCACAAATACTAAGAAAGATGTCTCATTTATTCCGTACGGATTTTTCGATTTCCTCGAGCCTCCTTGTGTCTATAAAAAAGATACTCCACCAAGACAGCAAAAAAGGCTAACCGATCTCGAGCTACGTCTTCTCAAACTTTGCACCTTCCATCCACCTGTTTGTTTGTCCTGACAAACTTCTTCGCTAAACGAGTGTAGCTGCTCGTGCTAAGTTTTCCGCAAGCATGACGATATTTATCTTTCGTAAGGCTTGCAGGTGTGCGCCAGCGGCTAGCAGATTAGCATAAATTTGTAGTTCAACGTTTTCTTCTACCTAAGTCAAACGGTCATCCTCCGTTCACCACAGCAATCGTCCCGCGTGCCCGTCCGTCCACAAAATTGTGCAGAATAGCTTGTTGCCAATGCTCTCAAACAACTTTCATGCACCACCCACCATCCTGAAGGTGATAATTTCCGGTGGAACACCACCGTCTCCGTTGAACGGTCAAACCAAATACTCCTTTCCGTCATAGCGAGGCAAACGCCATTTCGAGGAGCTGGGCGCCACGCATCGCTCGTTGTCAAAGCCGGTTTACCGCCGCGGCTCACTACGGCCGAGATTCAATTAGCGCTTAAATTTATCACTCAATTATGACTACAGCTCTGCAATAAGCAAAACAATGATACGGCATTCAAGCGACCGGTTCAGGCGAACAAAAGCGGCCTGAAGGGGTCCAACGAAACCTCCGCGGACCGGAAGGATCGGCCACGTGGAGAACGATTTATATGTTCTTTTAACGAATGTCCTTGTTCTTATCGTAAATCGCTTAACTTTTCACGAGAAATCATTTACACCTCTAATCTGGCCCCAGACTAGTATGAGTCTACCAATTTTAGTATGCGCTAACATCAAACGGGGAAACAAAAGGCGAAGTCTACAAACAATGGGTTTGGGATTGAGCGATTACTTGCATTCCCAGTTTTTTTACCCTGACTTGGATAATTTTACCCAAAAGTTAGCCGAAATAAGTTTTGATGGCCTTTTTTTATTTCATACATTTTATTTACTTTTGAAAAAGCCTGGATTTTTTTTCATTTGGTTCATTTTCAAAATTTGGTGTGTGAGAAAATCTTTCCAGCTTGGGAAAACATGATAATTATTTAAATTGCTGCAACTCCTCGTTGCCGAGCGTTACAGGAAGCCTCCTATCGATGGGTCTATTGCAATATTTTAACGAGGAAAACCATCTACATCCCCCAAAGAGGCGTTCTGTGTATCTTTGCTGATTTTCTTTTTTTATTGCTTTACCTAAAACAATACCCATCTCAAGTGGTTCGTGTTGATGAGACAGTGAATGGAATTGGCAGATTATCATTGTTTACTTTGGAGTATCATTATTCATTGTACAAAATAAATCTAATCGAAATGTTTTTAGTATTTATTTGTTTGCCGTAATTTATCAGTGATTATTTTTTATGTTTATGCTACTTTTGATTGTGTAAATTTTTAATCTATTTATTATAATACTTTGTACCTATAAGTCAGGTATGTCAAACTGGCGGCCCGGGAGCCGCATGCGGTCCGCGTCGATAATGAATGCGGCCCGCGAGAATATTTTGAGAAGTACTGAAAACACTGCAAATCAAAAATCTGTTATTACTATTTGTCGAAGTGTATTCAATTTTTCAGAGAACAACAATCACTGTGTCACTATATTTTTCTAAATTAACATTAATGATCCCATAACATCTAACAAACTTATTCTACACGTACGTACAGAATAA
>KI919455.1:0-18224 GCA_000473525.2 Anopheles melas | reverse complement strand
CACCAGAACATTTGGGACTTAGAAATTATCGAAAACTTATGTTTAAACACGATTTAATACAATTTTTCTCTTGAACTGTCAAAAAATTGCAGGCAATTGCTTGTAAAAAAAACGCAACAGGCACCTAGATTTCCCCTACCTCAGTGAAAAAGTGGGGTTGAGCGATATTTTCTAACAGAACTGCCGTGTGAGAACGCGACAAATGAAAATTATCCTATTTTAATAATAAGGATAAAAGAGATTGCATGTGATTTTAAAAGTATATTAAACATTTTTTTTAATAAAAAAGAGCACAATGAAAAATAACATCGCAATTTTTTTAATAAGAAACGATTCCAGATTTGAAGCGAGGAGTACAAAAGGTGAATTTGTTTAACAATAATGATTTCAAAGAGTATTTTATATAAATATTGAGGTATATTTTTTTATTCTCAATTTTGCGGCCCGCGAATCACTGAAAATTTGTACTTGCGGCCCTCTGATGAAATGAGTTTGACACAGCTGCTTTAAGTGAACAACATTTTCAAAGTTTAACATTTATACAATATTTACCAAGCATTATATGTACTCTCGTATCAAACCATAATTTTCAGGATACCACATAAAATTAAAACGCTATGCTCTGAGAAAAAAATTCTTATCTACATGGCGCCGTTTTATTTGCCTTTTCCCATCACGAGAAAATTACAAGCGTACCATTTTAGTCTAAACAATACATAGAAAGTCTAAATTTTGGAGTTTCACCTCCGAGCGTTTTCGAATAGCAGAGAGTAGGTGCGCAAACGCAATCAGACGCGCAGTAATAAAACCGGTGTACACATGCCGATGAAACATCGGCAGGACCCCATCGGGTCTTGCACGAGTACCCACCACAATAGACACTTGGCCTCACCTCACCGTATGTTATATACGAGAGGTTCCAATGGTTGCGTCTGATTCGCGCAGTTTCACTTATTGCTAACAATATTGCTGCTTCCAATTTCATCCCTCCTTCGCTTCTCGCATCTTTCCATTCAATTTGCGCCATTTTATACATCAAGCCGTGCGCCATCATCATCATCATCGTTGGAACCCTGCTCGAATGACCGACAGTACGAGAGCGACATGTGAAGAAGTGTATGTATGTATGTATGTATGTGTGTGTGTGTGTGTGTGTGTGCATCAAGCACTCTGGTCGGCACATTCCGCGGGACCTTGGGATGTGTCTGCAGCCTGTAGTAAAATTTCCTGTAGCATCAGCGCCACACAGCAATAGCTATTTTGTGTCCAAGAAAACAAGTCCACCACAGACACTGCTCCCACCGAGCTACGTGCGTGTGTGTGTGAATCTGCGTAGGGATAAAGGAAGCGTAAACGAATTCGACGAACCCTGATTGCGTTGCCCCGTGGGAAAATGGGTAAATGACTGGGGAACTACATTACGCCATCGCCTCCGCCAGATACCGGGCGATATTTGCGTTCCGGTTGTCCGCTCCTAGCCCTTCTTTTGTGTGCTCGCTATGAAGCATCCCCGCTGTACATGAGGGTAGGAAGAAACTACCAGCAGCACCAATATGTACGCGGCGCCATTTGTTATGTGTACCATTTTCGAAGAAGCCGTTCGATGACAACATTTTACCAACTCGACAGCTTTTCGTATCGGGAGGAAACAATACATACAGCCCGTTGCAATGCCAAAAACTCGCAGCGGGAAGCGAAAGGGAAGGCACGAAGCGCAGGAAGGTCATCAGAATGAAACTGATCGTGACCGCAGCTAAAATGACAGTTTTGCCCAATAACAACTGTACCGCACAGATGGGCAGGTCTGGTCCAAACATTGATGGCAACGCACGATGGAACTGTCATTTGCAATTGTTGACATTCGCTCTGACAGCTACCAAGACGCGTTTCCTGTCCGGCACCGGTGTCGAGCTAACCATCGCTCATCATTTCCGCACTATGAATTGTCATCGTCCAACGGTCCGTAGCAAAAAGGAATGATGTCTTTTCTGCAAAAAAGACCCAAAGCAACAACAAAAAAAAACAAAATGAATCACATAACGTGTACTGAACCGAACCAACGGACCATTAAAGATTGTGGACGCTGTGTGAAAAGCCTATAGTATGATTTCCGTTTTGCTTAAGCTGATGAAATGCATGTCACCCTCATTATTCATTTCATGCTGAGCTCCTGTAACGTAGGTTGTGATGGAAAATGTGCTCCCAAAATAACACAACAATGTTTTTATTTTTTTCATTTCGTGAAAAAGGCCATAGACCTTGGAAAAAAGCTGTATTTCGACAATTCGAACAAACGTTACTATTGTTTTAAAGAATACCAAATCACAATACTGAAAGCGTTGAAATGTAAATTGAATTTTTGTATAATAGACAAATGGTCATCCTATCCAAAACACGGCGCCAAGATTACCAAATGTCCAAATTTTAAAAAAAAGTGTGCATGTGTGTACTACTATTGTCAACGTGTATCACCATAGCCATTCACAGTTGTTTTTTTTTTGGCAAACTCGTAGACACTTCTGTAGTCTTACAGCAATTGAATGGCTTCCATCCGTTTGTTGGCTTCCGAAACATGTCCACATATACACATAATGAAAAAATCAACTCAGATCACGTGTCGGAAAGCGGAAATCCAAGGGTCACGATATCATTGAAACCATCGAAGTAGTTATTTTTAGGTTTTTTCTTTGCTGGACAATACGTTCAAGATGTTGGAGCTTTGTTTGGAAAATTGTTCCATCTTTTGGCAACCCTTTTTGACGTTTAATCCGATTTTCTTTCGGCCTTGCGTCTGAGTTTGTTAAGTCAAACCATACGTATTACGTTGGCGTTGCCTTGTTGTAAACCATATCTGTGTCAACTCGGTACACATATACTGAATCGTACTCAATCCAATAGAATGTATCATGATACGCTGTCAAAGTTTTGCCTAGTCAGAGAAGAAAACTACTGTCCCGGTGATATCATAAAATAATCCAACCATACTAAAACCATCGAACAATCCTTCAGTTTCTTAGCCCTTTCGTCAACGGATCATCTACATAAAATAATACGCAGGCTTTGTATAGAAAGTCATTTTTCAAAGACATGGGAAGTCCGAAAAACCACTTCAATCAGCTAAAAATAACTTAAACCACAATATCGACTCAGGATGGGGAGACAGCTGGGTGAGATTGAATGCATACTTTTTACATCCATTTCAACCCTTAGCCTCGCTTTCCCCTCTCCAAACTAACTAGGAAGATTGTATTTGGCTCTGTATTGTAGAGGACCTTTGGCCGAACCTAACTGGTCCATGGCGACAAGAATTATGTAGTTTCATCCACCCGACTAGAAAGCTGATAAGCGCCACTTCATGTTTATTTAGATTAGAGTTTAGTTATCCTCCGTCTTGTTAGCCAGTGCTTCCTTCATTGACCTTTTTGCCATACATTCACACCTTTGTGTGGCCATACGAAGCTGTATCGACATGCAAACAAGGTTTGTGAATATTGCTTCTCACAAAATCTGAGGCTCACACACTGACCAACCAATGATAACAAGCTCATAACTTATATTCCGACCTTCTTCATCGGCTGTGGTTACGACGCGTTCCTCCAACATATAGTTTCCAACACAGTTTTCAGCATGCAAGCAACTAGAAACAAATATTGATATGGTTCATGAGTGCGAATGGACAAACTCTATGCATGATTTTTGGGATGAAATGAATGTTTGAGGAAATTTTCGCTCCCGGTAATGTGACAAATTTGGCTAACTAGGTGTAGCTCCATCAACGAGTGTACCGGTATGTTAAACATTGTTTTCCTACTACCACAGACCGGCAAACGTATCGTCCGCAATATCCTATCCTAGGATAACACCAACAACGGGAGTGCAAAAACATGCTAAAATTTAAATAGCCACATCACGTAACTAAAGCTGGATTCCAATAGCTTACTTCATAATGCACTACCAACACAGAACACTTCCACTTTTGAACATAGTCGAAACGAGAAACTTGTACCGAAAGTGCCTGAATGTGTCTATCATATAGCTTCAAACAAAGCAGCACAACTTAATGAGCAGCTCAACTTTGGCGACTGTTGAGGACATCCTGCAAAGGACCCAACGATTTTATTCCTTCAACCAGGAGCTATTCATTGAAAAACAATCTTGTTAGCTAGTAGTTGCTATTCAGCTAGTTGTATGGACAGGTCCTTTATTGTGCTTAATAAAGCGGTCCTGCTGATGAAGTCTGAAAAGTCACTTTATTGGCGCGTGTACATATTTCAGTCAAGTAAGCTAGAGAAATTTCTAGAAAAAAAATTAAAACAAGCTCTTTAATCATGCTCTAGTAGACACTTTCTTAAATTTTTCTCATTTTATTGATTTATACTAATTTTTTATATAAATTACCTTATGTACATTTCCCAATTTCTGTCTTCTTCGCATACATTGCCATGCAAAAATAATTCCCAAAGAACCAATTTACAAACCTATACAACTGTTCCCAATGTACGTAGTGTGGTTTTTTCTTACCTTCTTACGTTCATATCTAACAAAAACCGTACTTACACTGTCCCTTTGCAGTAGAAAAGTTATGTAATGTCGAAATCCTTCTACTCTGTTGTTTCAAATTTCTCGTGTAATCCAAGTACATTTTCATCCCGTGTTGTTGCTATTTGTATGTGGATTGTATCCAGTTTAGTTAATAGCGTCGCTACGAGACATGTAATACAGGCAAAACATGTAGCAAAAGAAAACTCTCACAATCTATGAATACAACGTCATATCTGCTGTGCAAAAATGATTCTATTAAAATCTAATTATCAATATAGATTAAATCGTGTGCTTTCCTGCAAACCAGTGCATTCAGTGGCTATGATTTAACCCAATTACACAGTTTACGTAATTTTCGTGTTAGGTTTTTTTTCGATTATCAACAGTATAATGTAAGTTTTGTTGATTGTATGTAATTCATAAATGATAAATTTTAATAACCTCTGTGGAAGCTGCACGTGCAGAATAATACGACAACGATGGTAGGTCAGTGGAAAATATTCAAAAATATTTGCCAGTTGTGCAATTGTGATAAAATTATCAACTGAAACAATCTAGCTACTTACTTTGTTCAACAATCTCTATGTACTCATTCTTTTTTCAACAAAGTGACCAGAGACTTGGTTTTTTGTAATATTTTCAAAATTTTCACACAAAACTTTCATTTCATTTACGTACCAATACGTAGCGTTCGTGTGCCCAAAGGCAATTAAAAATGCAGCTAAAATCGAACAGTAATTTTCCCAACCGTTGAAACATGATCTCGAGTTATTCGAACACAGTGATTTTCCTTTTTGTTTGCCAACCAATGTATTGAAATACCGAAGCAGTGACAGATTCAAGCTCCGCTGAGCAGCGAGCATACTTTGACGCGATCGACCGTTACTCTTGTGCGGAGCGGTCTAGCGCTGGCGACACACCGTGCACCCATTGAAATCACACTGTTACGCCTTGATAACGACAGACACAAACACGTGGCAATCGGCCCCAAGCAAACAACCGACAAAATTTCAAAATGGCCACCAAATACGGCACGCAAATACTCTACACCCGTTCGCGTACCACAATCAAGGTAAGTTTACTTCAACGGTAGCATAAGAGAACGTGAAATTTCTAAACTCCCACAAGCTAAATGTTTCCATTGTAAGGTAAATCTATGTTTGGCATTCCAAATTACAAAACTATACCGCAATCTACTTTCCACCCATTGTTGGGTATCCATGTTTGGATTGTTTAAATTTTGCTGTATCTTAAGTGGCTAAGCAAATCGAGTATTATGATAGCAAGAATTCCTACCCTATCCTTCTTTGCAACCGAATTCGTAGTAGAATGTATCGAAATCGGTAGCTTAGAATCCAGTAAATTTAGAGCCTGTGTGAGAAACAAGAGAAGATATATTACATTTCCTGTTGAAGTAAACTTAATCACCTAATCATATCAATTAATAAACACACAATATATAGAACGATACAAAAGGTATGTAGCACACAAGCATTTGTTAGAAACATAGTCATCATCTATTGAGTTATTTTAATTGCGATGCATAGTCAATGCTTTCTATTGATGGATTCAATGCTTGTTAATTTTAAGTCACATTTAACACAAAGCCGTACTCGTTGCTACATTTTATCACCTCGCTTATAATTATAGGTGTGACTACTGTTATCGATGCTGATACAAGTATTTTTTTCTTTTTAATTGTATGTGCTACTTTACTGAAGCCTTCAACATGCTATTAAGAGCAAACATCCTTTTTGAATAGCTAAATCATTACCAACCATAACGAATTTATGTTTGCATTTGCATTAATTACAGTTACACAAACTGAAAGGATTTATATTAATACATAAATTCTGCATTTATTTTTTTACATTAGTTTTTTTTTCACCAGCTAATCACTTTTATTGGCTGTACGATCGTTTAAATAAAATATGTTTTAAAGTATGGTATTTAAATGTTGTTTCATATATTTTAAACTTTTAAACCAAAGCACAAATAAGCCAGTTATTTCCTTAGGTACAAACGGAAAAATACAGAAAACAAAATTGCCAGAATGTATTTTCAAACCAATTGCTTTTTAATCTGGTTATAATCGGTGAACTCCCTTTTAATATCACGCTTCCATTGAAAGAGGCAGCAGGCAGCTTTTAATCCCCCCTTTTTTCTAACTAAAACGCAAGTGTAAGAGTGTTTTTAATGAAAAAATCAATAGCAGTTAGTCCTTACTAATCCAGTGCGCAACCATAATGTCACGAAACTTATCGCCCATTCATTCTAGCAATCGGTCGATAGCTTCCCTTATGCTTGAATGACTTTGAACGGTGTCTACCCTTTAATGTACTTTAAACATTCTTGTTCAATAGTTTCCTGCTTTTAATAGTCCATTTGGAAACAATGCTTTTCTGAAAGCTTTTTTCAGAATGCAAGAGAGTGCAATTTCAATACGTTTCTATTCGATTTGCGTTTCGACAGGGCTTAGTGAAACGGACTTTTAAAAGCAACGCAATATTGTCGCACATGGTAGACAGCCGTTTTGTGTCTATCACTATTTTTCTGCCACTTTGTGCACCGATTTGTTTCACTATTGTTAGTTTTGTTCAATCAATTCTTTCTACCCATACCATTTCTATACTGTCAGAACTATTTTAATTCGATCGATGCTTCTTTATAGTGGTAAAACGAACGAGATTAAGCGATCGATATAGGAAAGAAAGGGTCATGAAGCGATATTGTTTGGTTTTAATTAATGTTTACCTAGTTCGCAAGAACCCATTTTAAGAAACCATTCAGTTTAAAACAGGAAACCATTCAGTTCAACGATATAAATTTGTTTTTATTGCAATCACTTTCACTTCCACTAGGCGGAGTTTTTCCAATGTAAGAAAAATACAACTTGATTGCGAAAACTAGCCCAAACTACTGCTGTTTTAGTTTATATTTATTTGTAAAGAGAGAATCGCCTTTCCATGCATTCGTCGTGCCAGCTTTCCAGAATATCTAAACTTGAAAACAAAACAAACTACATAAAACACACTGTTGGCAATTGCTGCTGAGCGTTCCAAAGGGTAACTATCCGGTACCCTGTGTGTTATATGCCTGGAAGCTAAATCCGGTAGCGAGCAACGTCTTTGCCAACTTTCTCACCCAAAGATGAAAAGGGAGTAAAGTTCATAAACAATTTATTTTCTAGCAGAGGTGACATTTTCTATTATCCCCACTCCCATCGTTCGATTTGTTTGACTTCAAACGGACCAGCGTTATGCTGCCCTGTTTCATTGGCTTTTTGCTGTTTCCCCAGGGAGCCGTATCCTGTGGGTAAGGTTACCATGCCCGCCTCGGGAGTGTGCAGGCAGGATTTGCAAGTCGATCCCTGTTTCTTCGAATTGTTTTGTGATTTGTAAACGTTAAGCTCGTAACTGGCTGCTGGTTGTTCAGATTTTGTTTATTTTTCCCTCAGTTTTTGGGAACCATTTGGCACTTCAACCTCCGGGAGTTTAATTCAACGCGATTACAAATCTTGCAATACAAATAAAGCTGCACAATGAACCTAAAAAAACCCTTCAATTTTATTCGGAATAAAAAAACAGACTCACATTAAAGCGCTGAGGCGAAAGCATACCAGTTCTCGATTCGCGCATGAGAGCTTGGGGTTTACTGGTTGTGCTGCGAGGCATAAGGTCGTTACGATTTATCGCTCTCCGGTCGACTTCTTCTACCGGTTTACGGGTAGCGGTCGGTGTTCGATTATTCACTATTTTTCGCGCTCCATTCACCGTACACGATGAACGACTCCTTTCCATACAGCCGTCCGAATAACGCTTCTACTGAGCACGACCAATAGCCAGAAAACCCCTTCAATAAGCTTCAATATCATACGCAAAATCGTTACCATTTACTGCCACAATCATCATAACAATAATTTCTTCTTGCACCATAACTTTGGCCTGTTTGTTCTCAGTTTCGTTCGTAAGATTCGGCTGTCATCCTATACCTTCTGCTCCACGCATTCTATACCCACACACTGCCTCTAATCCATGACTGGGATCGCTTTGTCATCGTCATCTACATCGCCATCTTTAGCTTCGGACGCTGTGCCGTCAAATCAAGCCGTAAGTCGTTCTACGCCAACCACACCCCATGTAGCACAAGGAGCGCAAAACAGAGAATGCAAATAACAAAAACACACCGATGAAAAAAGCATCTGAGATGAAAGCTTGCCACCATCGGCGATCCGGCTACCCTCATCCATGATGCAATGAGATAGTGTGTGGCTTTAGAACCTCGGCCCCTTTCACGACCTATTACCATAAATTTTGGCTCAAATGAAACTGGAACCATAAGATGAGAGGCCAACGGCGACGCGATTCACTTAAATTGGCGCAGACAAATGAAATTGTAGCCCTAACAGCGACGAGTATCTTTGTAAAAGACACCCCCATAGACGATGGTTCGATGCTCGTGGCACAACGACAGGCAACGTTCCAGATAGCTATCGGTCCGGAGCTCAAGACAGTATCAAATAATTTAATGGGTTCCTTGTGTGTTTTTATTTGTTGTTTTCCAATCCAAAAGCAAGCCAATGGTGCGAAACACAACTTCCCGCACCATGAAGAACTCACAGTTTGTTTGCTTTTTTATGGTACAAGATTAGTTCTTCCGCCATACTTTTCCGTCTTCCCCCATCCCAATAACAGCAGCTTTGTGAAAAGCTTTAAAATGCATATTCGTCATGAAACACCCAACAAAGGATCTCCGTTTCCAAGCTTAGATCTGGCTCCAAGCTTAGATAGTTTTATTTGATAAAATATTATAAGTGCAGTTTGCATTAAACATCGTAACCAATCTTGGGTCTCCTTGAAATTTTCTTAAAACTACTCATGGACAGTTACAACAGAGCTCGGCTCCATCTCCTTGATCGGGTCCTCCATTTTCATTTTCTTCGCTAAGCTCTGCAGGGCGGTAGATTGTTGAACGAAATAAATAAAGTCATAAATTTCTGCTACCAATTTCGCTTGTAGACTGACTCTAGCTCCCTGGATAAGAGATAATGCTTCCGGACAATTCTGCAGCGGATTGTATTGCTGGTATTGGTATTGCTGATGCTGTTGTTGCGACTGTTCGTAAAACGGTGTTCGTGCTCAGTTTTGCGCATGGCTCTGCAACGACAAGCAAACGATTCGACCTCAATCTTTCGTGCCAAGCTTTTGTGTTTTGCAGTTTCTATCTTTTTTTTCACTTCCTCAAATAACCTACACTGCAAAGACACAAACTGTAGAGAACCATCTCTCGCGAATTGTCTTCTTACTCAGATAACGACCAAAACGAGAATGAACGCGTACCAATGTGCAACCATGCTCAAAATCAAAATTCAACTAATTGTATACGCAATGATGGAGTGATTCGCCACTGTCATTGCTCTGTTGGCCTTACTTGATCCCTCCCATCTTCACCGTGCCAGCACCAGAATTAGCTGTTTCCCTTTGAACCCAACGATGACTACTCGCAGGGGGTTGGAATCACCCCGTAAATCTATATCCATCTAAAAATATCCAATTTCCACACAGCTCAATTGTAATACTCTGTATCTCACTTCCACATACTTTCTTTATTATTTCTTCACACTTCTTCATTCTTTCTGGCACATCGTTGAATCACGAAAAGACGAAAGACCATAAATTCTTGAAATTTAGAACTGTGTCACCGTTTATGACAAGCTCTGGAGTGTTTTCTTCTTCTCATTTTGGCCTCTTCAAGGCGCTTAAAGAACGGGACTGAACAATGGCGTTCATAGGGAGGCGAAAGTCACTTAAAACTCCACATTCTAACCATCCAAATGCAGGAAGCAATAAACTTTTCCTTCTCACTCTGAACTGAATCGATGCAATCAAACAGTATAGCATAATAAAAATCATGAATTCCCATCCGACTTTCGCGAGAAAGACATGGCACACGCTTGTTTGGAGGGTAAACTCTTGACGAAAGAAGACATAAAATTAAGATTTCCATGCCAAACCAATTCCTTACTGACGTGAGACTTTGCCGGAAACGAACTATAAATCATTTTTCGAAGGTAATGTCGATCGAAGCTACCCATATCTCATTTATAAAAAAAGGATAAGCATCCTTTATTCGATAGCACTAACACCAGTTGGTATTTCCTGCGTTCAAATTGGTTACGAGTTTCTACCGCTCACGCTCGCAAGTACTGTTGCCTAAGCGTTACTCACGACACATAAAGTTGTAACGTTAGAATTGAATTAAAACCGTGTTATATTTTCGTTGCTGCCCGCAGCTTATCCCACTTCAGCCCACTTGCTAAGTGCCAGATGATCTTTCTCGACAATTACAAAAAGAGCGGAATGAACCAATGTCGCCTGGAGATCTACTACCACTATCATCGAACCGGTCTGCCATTCCCCGTCATGCCTACGTGAAAATGTACTCCACGCGAAGTTGCTCTCACAACTGGTCGCGTGACTCGAGAATCGTTAGAAAGTTTGTTGCTCTTCCCTCTGTCCAATGCAATTACTCTTGGCAAATGGAGTTTTCGGATTCCCATAATACTTTTTGCCTTGTTGTTGCAGTTTAGTCGCTTCCAATTTCACCCTGTTTTTATTATTTTTTATTTTTTTTTCAATATCGAAACACTGAGAGAAAGTTCCTAGGAAACTCCAGTACTCTTACAAAAAACCCGCGGCATCTATTTGACCAAAAGTTTTGCCAGATTATTACTCTCAGCCCTACATGGACCAGCAACGGCTCATTGGCCAAGCCCGGAAGTAATCTATACTGTTCGGGTCACCTTTTACCTCATCGTTCCCATTTATACTCATTCGTGGTCGGTAAGAAGCTAGGAAAATAAAATCTAACGCTTGTACTGCTGCCTCCGACAATTCGCCATATAAAGAATTTATGTATCAAGTATGACCTGCATGATTGGACAAATTGTATCATGTCTGTTGGTGAAGCTGGATTAAGGATTACATTTGTATTGAACTTACTATGAACGATGAACGCTCCAGATTTAGTTCAATGCTCTTAATCCTTCATATCAAAACAATAAACTCCTAAAGCTCCATGTACAGATTTATTACCGGGATTTCAAGAGCATTTTGCTTTGACAAAAGGGTAATATTTAATTAGTTGTCTGCGTTATATCGCCAGGCTGCCAATGCACACTTACCGCCATCAGACCATCGTCACGTTTATCACGTGCTTAATACCAGGGGCGCCATTAAAACAAAAAGCCAAACTCACTGTACAAACCCAACACAACCCCCCCCCCCCCTCCATTTGGTTTGCTCGCTCGACATGTCTATGTCTGAACTAACCTCGTCCCAACCGAATACTTTGTTATTAGTCATTGTGACAAAAATTAATGTCCCCATCAAGTGAACCTATTAGATGCTAATATTTCCTACACCCCTGAGCAGCACGTTGGTTCGTGCACTTGACCTGACCAGACACACCAACTATCCGGGGACTGAAATTCGTATGAATTAATCAACAAAAAAGCCATCCAAACATTGGGACAGTAGGCTATTGGCTGTTAGGCCAACAAAAAACACCGAATCCACTCCGCCAGATCACTTGGCTGGGCGCGGTTATACTCCCCAAGGGTTAGATAACGATTAGTCGAAGGTCAGCCGAGGATGTTTAACCGTGGTCATTCATGCGAAGGATACCAGCAATTACGAGTGTATCGCTGCTGTATACCTTCCAGCTACACGCCACTTACATTCTGCCATTTACTTTGGATCGATGTGCCGGACGTGCGCTACATTAGTGTCGCTACATTTTAACATTAAATTTCCAGTTTACCAAACGGTGAGATCCTACAGAACCGGCCACACTGTTTCTCATTTAGCCGGACTGAGTGACGATTGCAGTAATATTGTTTTCGTGTAGATATTTTCGCAGCAATCGCTCCGTACTGTCAGCGAGATGTCATAACTGACCGAAAAAATCCTGGTTTCAAGTGTTTTACTTCCATTGATTGCTTCTTGCAGCCGCGGCTATTCACCACTGGGCAGCATTTTTTAATCCGTTTGCTTGTCACTCAACGTCACCTTGAGTGAAACTTCTTTGCACACGAAAGCATCCGATGGACGCTGGCTAGTGGTCAGCGTCATACAACCCAGAAAGCGATGCTTGGTCCGGTAACAAAATTATGATTGATTGACCAAGACTATATATGATTAATGGGTTTGATCGGGGTAAAGCTAACCAGCAAAAACACAAAAGTCCACTTTGCCACTCATATTTTCTCTCACGTTGATTTAGTGGTTAATTGCGCGGATATCTAGAGAATTTTTTCATCCTTTGTGCATTTGATTGCATTTGATTAGAAATTACTTGAGCTGTTGGATTGATAATATGACTAATTGACGATGAGATGCCTTTTTAGTTTACCCAGAGTTATTTATCATCACGTTTTCTTTTAATTATTTCGTTTCAACGTCGATTTTTTATTGAACGAGATTTATTACTCATTCAAAAATATCAATGAATATTAAATTTAAATAGATTATAGTATTAGATATTTAAAAAAAAAATATGATAAAAAATAACCCCCAGTATGTTCAGCCAATGATGATTTTTAAGCGATTATACTAACCAGCAATTTAGTTGACTCTAGTGTTGAATGCTCGTTGAAGTGACTCGTGTATTCAAGTCATTGTTTAATATTTTCTGTACACTTGATACTCCCTGACCCTCTTTGAACCTAACCGTAAAACTCTTCAAACTGGCCATGAAGCGCATCGTCCACACCATGCAACAAACATGTTGTAGAATCAATCCTCAAAGTGAAACTATTTTCGTGTGTAAACTTTGCACCGATATTTCAGCGCAACATTTTTCACTCGGTGGAGTGACTTAATATCTCTGAAAACTATCTAACCATCACTTCATACGAAGGTATCGCTCACGTGATGTGATATAACGTCGGACCTCTTCACGACTCGAGCCCTGTTAAAATAACCGGCGCAAACCCCACGAGAGCCACAAAACCTTTCTCGACCAAGTTTGGCCACGTTGAAAATGCCAGCTGATTTTAATAATAAACATCAGCATGAAGACTGCTTTGATAAATGGTTTATTAAATTCTCCGTACGATTTTCACATACACATACAATCACGCAGCGCTCCTTTTGCTTTGTCCAGAAAACAAACAATAACTATAATAAACGGTGTGGTACGTGTCATTCATGTATTCTGACACTTGCGGAAACTCTCGGGCAACTTTCTAATTAAATGAAAAGTGTTTGCCGCAATGCCATCAACAAAAGTGGAAGCAAAGTTCATTTTTTGCTAGCAAAATTTATAAACTATGAGGGACGAAAGACAAACAATCTACCTCTCAGAGTTCCGTTCATTGCCGATTTTTGTTAAATGAACGGGATATGGCATCTAGCAGGACCTTTTCCTCCGTTTTGTCTAATTAAATCAAGTCAGCTATCAATACATCGCAAGCATATCAACAACAACACGCTTGACCCACATTAAAATTTCTACATCTTTATAATTGGTGGCAAAAAAAAGTGGCATCATACGAGCGGGGCCACTTCCTTCTATTGTTTTCATAACATTCAATTCTCACAAAACACGTGCTTATGGTATACGTCATCCAGGAAAGGATAATCGTTTCAGCACATTGCCTGTGTGCTGACATCTTGTAACCATATTTTACCACGCAATTGATCCTCCATAAATCCCACCCGCTTAAAGCTTTCGCCCTCTTCGGCAAGCTTACCAACAACCGCTGAACCAGAGGTTCATTACTTTGCATTCAACCATTATATGCGGTAGATAAGAGAGACCACGCTGGCACCCCAAAAGTCGTAAATTTAATTTATGTACTTTAAACCCGTACCAAAGTGTTGACAACGGATCGTTACTCGTTACGCCTTAATAACTTCGGGGCGGTTGGCCGAACAAACCGGGCGCAAGCCTTATGTGCGGTTGAGAAGTAATTTTTATTTTCATCCCATAGGAAACTTTTCATCGTAAAATAATGAACCAAACAAAAAAATCCCGTTGTGTGTCAGGACAATATTTCGTAGCAAAATCACTTAAGGTTGTATGTGGAGGCTCTTTCCTGACGGCCTGACCGTCATTGTGGAAAGTAAATAAAGATTTTTTTAATATTATAGATATTCAATACTATCTTATTTCAGACACTTCGAAGTGATTGAGTAAACGTCTATGCCGCCAAACAAAAACAACACAAGATATAATTAAAACCGGTTTAAATGTATTCAAACGGTGCTTAGTTCAATGTGAGTGTATGTTTCACTGCTTATTGCTTTAGCAATTCTAACTGTAACATTTCACAGCTATTGAATGAACACCATGTCCTCTGAATAAAAAAATTCAAACCATGTGAAAAAGGGTACTTTAGTTGCATTCCTAACTAAAACTGAATACATGCAAAAGTTATCATATGTTGGTGACTTTTTCCAAGCAAACAAACATGTTTCACCTTCATCAACAATTTATATTTTCTTCCAATTCCCTTCCAATTCCAAATAATCCCTGCAAGTAAGCACTAAAATGCTTCTGTAACCATATGAATCATTAAAACTCTTGCAATTTTACCCATCACCAACCAGTGCCTCTACAACGTTGTTTTAATAGTAACATCCAAAAACGCGTATCCATATAAGCAAGGAAACTTTACAACTGTATAAATGTGACAAATAAAAAGAAAACAAAAAAAACAATGCTACATTAACTAAAGTGCTTTTTAGCGTAGAAAATTACTAACAATCGAAAGCAAGTGCAAGCAATAACTAATACTCAAAAAATCTAAAAAAAAGAAGAGTAGTGAGAAGAGCATCCGAAAGAATAGAACCAACATTCTAACATACCACAACATACCACAAAGGGAAAGCAAAATGACTTCTTGAGAGCAGAGCATGAGAACGAAGCTGACGGGATGTTGTAATGAATGATAACGAGATTCCACATTTTACTGCCCGTCCTTTTAAGTTGACCCATTCCCTTACACCGCTCGCTCCCAAGTTCCTGTCATCGCCATCACCATTGGGAGGTGTCGCGTTTACCTCCCCATTATCCTTCTTCTCATCTGGGTTCATCCTTTTACTGCTGTGTTGTTCCCAAAGTCCGGCACATGACCAACACTCAACATCGCCAGCGCGAAAGAACACGCTTGATGGGCCAATGGGATAGAATAAAACTTATCAGCCCCATTCTCCGGAGGGATGTTGAAAAAAAAAACACTATTCCAAACGAGCTTCCACTGACTGTGCCTTATTTTAGGTACCAGTGTGTTGAGCCCTTGCTCTTTCTACAAATGATTTTCTTTCGGTTTCGTGTGGTAGGTTTATATTACGTACCGTTCGTTCACTGTGAAATCATTTGAAAATGTTATCGATGGGCGTGTGACGCTGAATTGATGACGGTTGTGAAAAAGAATGCGTATTCTGTTCTTCTATGTGTATAGATAAAATTTATAAGATTCACCACTATCCATTTTCTAGAACATCTGAGAAGTGTGAACAACAGGAGCGATCCAATTGTTATGTAAATAGGTATGCTCATTGCTTTGAAATAATATTACAATCTTAATGATAATCATTTGTCAGCAAGATGAACATGTACATTTTCATCTTATCTTGAAAACTAACTGAAAAATTGAATCACGTGCAAAAATAACCGCCATATCATACTTACATACCTAGAGCTGCAACTGCTTTGCGGTTTTAGCCTGCCTTAGGAGTGACCGAAACCGCTCAAAATCTCGTGCTTTCGTCTGCCAATTCCTTATTACAGTTACTAAGTTATAACCATAATAACATAAACAAAAGTTAATAACTTTTTAATGTCTTTCCTGTTTGCAAAATTTACCTAAATTTCATACTACTATAATGAAAAACGATTTCTTTTTAAACAAAATGCATGGGAACATACGTTAATGAGAACAACCACGTATGAATATTAAAATATCTGTAAAAATTATACCATTCCAAATGCTCTACGGATCAACACGGGGAAAAATGTATGATCAATGCCATGTACAACAAGCATTGGATATCACCAAATTGTTAAAGGCATACTTACCGGTACCGGGCAGATTTTTCGTTATCTGTTTTGCTTGGTTCACCGTCGCACGTCGCTGTTAACCGGGGTTAGACGGGTTTTGGCGAATGTTTTTCATTTCCGGGAAAAAATATATATTGGGCATCACTAGCAACACATGTGGGTTTGTATTGGTAGAAATTAACAGGCACTAATCCATTTGGTCATTCCATGTTTTTTAATGTAAATAATTTTTCAAAATGTATCTTAAAAACTGGTGACAATTTTTTGATCAATTTTCGCAAAAACAAGAGACTGTCCAAAGGTTAAACCATAACCGGCCATGTCGTGCTCTGCATTTATGAACTGTACCTGTGCCGGATGGCCTACTCTCTGTTAGTTTATTATAACAACATTTAAGATTATGCGCAAAGTTTTGAGTACTTTGAGTGCGTTAAGATGGCAACATACAGACCGTTTAATTTAATAAATATCAAATATTAAATATCAATCAATAAGCCATTTAGTGTAACCATCCATTAAAAAAACCACTCTTTACTCATTTTTTATTTCTACTCATTAAATACGAATACAAACCACCACAATTGTCAATATTCTCACGTACTTGCATGATTCAAGGCTATGTAAGCCAACAAAAAAACTACCAACACGTACACGAAGACTGAAATGGTAATACCTTAGTTTACTACTCAATCCAAAATTAAGTTTACACTATCATACGATTTATACGTTTACAACCTCCTGGTTGGGTCGCTTCATTTGTCCGTCTTGACATAATGGATCCGAATTATAAGCTAAACATTCTTACCTTTCTAGGATTTTTTGCATTTTTATAATAATAAATTTATAACAAAAAAATGGCTTTAAAAATTCGCAAAACTGCAATCTCCCATATCAATTCTATCTGGTAAATGGTCACATGTGAAAGAATAAGGTCGAATAAAGTAAAAAAAAAATTAATTAATTTCATTTTTTGTAACGGAAGTACCCATATTGAACACGTTTGAAACTCTTATAATTCTTTAAATGGGGCTATTTCCGTTTTAAGTTCGTAGGCTGAATTTTCAGCTTGTCAGCTGTTTTCATTGTAAAGCAGTTTTCGAGCAGCTATCTAAGTGAGTAGATTATACAGGTGTGCTTATCACAAGGTGTATAAATTTAGAAGGCTGATTTTTATCGCTTCTGCTTCTGAACGGAGATTTTAAGAGTGTTTTGAGTATTCGTCAAATCTAAAAAAAGCTTGTTTGAACAAAAGTTTTCACCCATCCTTTCAAAAAGTGATATTCAAATTTGGTTTTTAAAAACATACTATGAGACCACCTGGACTACATACACTTTGATTCTAGATTCCACCACGTGATCTCTGTAATGCACCTTGGCATAAATGTAAACAACACCGTGTTTTCGAGCAGGTACTAGAATCTAATAATTTAGAATAATCTAGACTGAAAATTGCAGGCTAGTTTTTTATGTGGTTTTGCATAAAGTGTTTACATGATTTCAGCCTCCAACTGTCAAACTCCGTACAAAAAACTGACTAGAATCGTGAAGGGCCCCAATGTCAAGTCTGTTCGACTTTTCTATCAAATAATATTAAGAAATAAAAATACTTAAAATTA
>AXCO02000705.1:0-45692 GCA_000473525.2 Anopheles melas | reverse complement strand
CTTCATAGATAAAAAAAATAGAAGCAGAAGACAAAATATGCTACAATAGTTTGTTTTTTATATATAGACTTTCCAGAAAATCTCTTCGTTCCCTGATGACGCCACTGCGCGATTGTTGTTTGCAATCGCGTTTCCAATCGCGCCCAATGTGTGAATCGCATTTGAAACTCGCCTAATGTAAAGGCGGCATAATGGCTCAACTGACAGTAGGTTTGGTACAAAATTTGATATTTGGGAAATTTGCGTTCCGTCTCGCACTCTGCCGCGGTGGCCAACAATTTCTAGAGCAAGTGTTACCGAGAGAAAAACTACAAGAAGGTTTTCCTGTTTTGATATTTTTTAAGCTGACTACAACATCTGTGCTACGTGTGGTGTGCTCCTGCACCATTGCTTTGCCGCAGTACTAGGACACGCTTACGCTGATTTACGCTGGAGATTATCGTTTTCGATGTTCGGAGTGAAAATAGAAAAGAGAAACGGCCAATGTCACCCAATCGTTTGAGGTGGCACAAGTGTAGCGCACCTCCCAATCCATGAAAGGGGAAAACACAGTGCTTTTAACCTCTAGTGTAATGAACAGATCAGATTTCTTTTATCGTAAGGACGCATAAAGCTCGCATTCCGCTACACCGTGGGTGACACATTCCTTTGCGTAACCCTTCGGCCACATTTCCATTTGGCTGGCAAACGAAACCCCATCGCTTCCGACAGAAGTACCACCGATTCGAGACTGCTCACTCCAACCGTCGTGCCTCCCCGCTGATTGTTGCTCCTCCGCTCCTTCAACGGAGAAGAGTATTCTATCAGGAAGCCAAAAAAAAGGAATACACCGACTCCGAAAATGACATCATCGGCGGAACTAGAAACCTTGCGGTCCGAAATCGAGCGTCTAACCCGAGAGCTGGATCAGGTGAGCAGCGAAAATATTCAATCTGCCAAATACGGTCTAGGATTGTTGGAGGAAAAGCAGAACTTGCAAGTGAAATGTGAAGAACTGGAGTCGCTGTACGAGAACACAAAACATGAGCTCGACATTACACAAGAGGTAAGTTCAACATGTTTGCATAAGTAACACGTATTTGCTTGAGAGCGGTGCTACTAATATCAAAGCAAAAAGCGTAAATTTTCTCTAAGAAAATGACCAAGAAGGAATTAGTAGCATCAGGTGCAGCTAATTCACAGTGCGCGAAGAGCTTATAACTACGCCAACCGCTCTGCACAATTACAACAATCTAATGATTCACCGCACATTTTGGTCTCATTTCGTTTTATTTCATTTCACCTCGTATGGCAGAAGCGAAATGGGTGAAATTTTCCTTCGTGTTTTCGGTTACGCACCCGGGTAGTAGGGCGATGGAGGCAGCCGCCGAGCTGTGGGTGATTGCTTTCTGTTTGTTGTTACTTCCAGCGTTAACTACGATTTCATTTGAAATGCAATCGAAATCAGAAACGGCCAATTGGTGCAGCTCCACGCCTTTTTTGAAGTCTTTTTTTTGGCTTTAAGGTTTGGATGGGAAAATGGCTGTGTTTTCGTCATCGAATAATTGCACCATTTTTACCTTCATGTGTGACATAGATGAGCATTGATGGTACTTATCTATTTATTCTTTCTTTTCTCGAACAAACGAGACCCATCGACCGAATCCTCACGTGCATGGGGGTTCTTGAATTGCTTTCCAATTAGGCGGTAAGTGCTTCTTGTATTCTGCTCCAGAGCTATTGATCAACTTCATTACTGCATTGGGAATAGAGTTGTGCAAATAATTGTTTCCATTTCCTCCACACCACTTTCCACACTCTTCCGTGGGTCATCTTCGCGCTTCAGCACACATCGGCTGTCGTCGGCTCCGAAGGCTCTCAATACCTACGAATTTTCCCTGCAAGAAAGTCGATAACGTATCCGGCTGATATTACCGGATACCTGCCGTTTGGAAAAATCATAGCAAACCATGGCGAAAACGAAATAACGCGTGAAACATGTGCAGCATGAGAGTGTGTTGTGGTTGAATAGATTTTCGCCACTTGCTGTTTTACCTCTTGGCTATTTTCTTTAATTTTCTCTTGCACGCCAATAGATTTTGAGATAAAGCTTCGCGTGTGCACCGGTGTGCTTGGTTGTCGATACCACCCGGTACTTCTTGTGCAATACGTGATTTTAACGGCGGGTCTAGGAAACGACCGAGTGGTTTATTTTGAAGGTCAATTATGCGTTATGATACGATTACCATAAATATTATCATAAACATAATTTGTTTACATAATTTCATGTGTTTTCGGATATCGTATCGATAGAAGAAGAATGCATTTGACACAATGGGCATCTTATTCATTCTAGGTATCACGAGGTGCAATATTTAAAAAAAAAACTATTTTTGCATGCGCTGCTGGTATACTTGCGCTTTATGCATTCATAAATTGTAACAAATATAATAAAATTAATGATTGTTTTGTAGGCGTTACAAAAATTTCAAAAAACTCAACAAGTCACGACCAAATCGGGCATCGAGCAAGAAGATGCATTGCTCAACGAGTCGGCCGCGATGGAAACATCCCTCAACATGCAGATTGTGGAGCTGGAAAATGAAACCAAACAGCTGCGCCACGAGCTAGATCGTGTGACAAGTGAACGAGATCGCATGCTGCAGGAAAATGCCGAAATCGGGCGCGATAAGTCTGGTACGGAGGCAGAGCGGGCACGGCTTAAAGCTGAGCTGAAGGATATAAAATATCGCGAAGCTCGCATGCTGGCCGATTACTCGGAGCTGGAGGAGGAAAACATTTCCCTCCAAAAGCAGGTGTCCAGTTTGCGAAGCTCCCAGGTACGTGTTGACAACCAACAGCAAAAGAGTGTAGGAAATCATTAGGTACACAACATGTTCGATGTTGTTTCTTCGTAGGTGGAATTCGAAGGCGCTAAGCACGAAATCCGGAGGCTTACAGAGGAAATCGAGCTGTTGAATTCACAGGTGGAGGAGTTGGCTAGTCTTAAGAAAATTGCTGAAAAACAAATGGAAGATGCCTTGACTGCACTGCAAGTGAGTATCATTTAGTTTCACATTTAAAACAATCATATGGCAGGGTATTTAAAACTATTGTCTTTGCGTTTTACATTGTTCAGGTTGAAAGAGAGAATAAATACGCTTTGAAGAAAGAGCTTGATACACATATCAACCGTGAATCAATGTACAATATTAGTAATCTGGCATATAGTATACGTAGTATGGAAGAGAATGCCCTGAACAGCAGCGATTGTGAAGAGGAAATCCCAGCACTGAGGTAAGTTATATTTTGCATGAGTGGCAGCGGCATAGTATGAGATATAATACCTTTAATTACGGATATACAGAGACTCCACCCTGAAAAGATTGGAAGCAACCCTTGAAGCAGAAACTGCGGACCTGAAATCACCCGATGGCACAAAGGGCGATCTATTCTCGGAGATTCATCTGAATGAGCTTAAAAAACTCGAGAAGCAGCTGGAAACAATGGAAACTGAAAAGTTATGCCTGACCGCAAATCTTCGTGATGCCCAACAGAATCTAGACAAAAGCCAAAACGACTTGCAAAACTTTATGGCTAAGCTGATGTTACTGGCAGCACACGTTGATGCGCTTCATACGCTCAAGAAACAAATTCAAATTGAGGAAAATATAACCGGTAAGTTGGGAAAGTAAGGTGACAACATCGCTCAAGTAGCATTTTTGTGAAATCTTCTATCGTACGCTTGCATTGTTTGTAGTATCTACAGCAAAGGACAAGGATGTGAATGATAAATTGAATGAAGCTATCATGCAATACTCGAGCTGGTTCACCTTAAGCTCGAAGGAAATAGATACTCTCAAAGCTGACCTGGCTGAATTGCAGAAGGGCTTGAACTGTTCTGACGCAATGACTGTACTGCGCAATGAAATAACAAATCTCAAGAACAAGGTAGTGTGCTTACTATATTAACTGTCCGTTTAGTGCTCTAAATTAATTCATTTAACAACTTAAATACTGTGTTTCTATTTCGTAGCTGTTGTCTGTTGAACAGAAATCATTGGATTTGCATAGTGACATCCAGGTACTTACGACACTCTCACAAACAGCGGGCCAGAGCTTGAACACGACGCGAACTAATTTAGTTGCACTAAGCGACGACCTGGCCCAGTTGTACCACTTGGTGTGCACGGTAAATGGTGAAACTCCAAATCGTGTACTGTTGGACCACAAGAACGACGACTTAAGGTATGTTGAAAGTCAATCATTTTAAACCGTATCCTATTCTAGCCATATTGTTGTTATGTGCCTGTTTTGTTTTTCCATATCTAGCTTCGAGAACGATTCCTTGACGGCAATTCAATCGCAGTTGAAATCCGACATTCTCACATCCAAGCCTCATGTGTTTGAGGACCTGCAAGCACTCAGCGATGCTGTCGAGATTCGCAAGTACGTTGACACTGTGAGCGATCAAATTCGGTACCTCAAGACAGCCGTCGAACATACGATCGAGCTGAACAAGGATAAGGTGGTGACCGATTCCTCCGCTACATCCTCGGGCGATGTAAAGGAGGCAAAGGAAGAAATAGCAGATCTGCACGAACAAATCATCAAATTGCGCAGCTTGCTGTCGACGAAACGCGAGCAGATCGCAACGCTGCGCACTGTGCTCAAGTCGAATAAGAACACCGCCGAGGTGGCGCTGACAAATCTTAAATCTAAGTACGAAAACGAAAAGTTGGTCGTCAGCGATACAATGTCAAAGTTGCGAAACGAGCTGCGCATCTTGAAGGAAGATGCGGCAACATTTTCAAGTAAGTTGGAGCAAAAAACAAACTCAATGCAAACGCCGTCAAACCCTTCTACCCTTCTTCTACATTCTTCTACCGTTGCTTATTCCTGTTTTTTTACCAGGTCTCCGCGCTATGTTTGCGGCTCGCTGCGAGGAGTATGTCACTCAGGTTGACGAACTCACGCATCAGCTTGCGGCGGCTGAGGAGGAGAAGAAAACGCTTAATCAGCTACTTCGATTGGCTGTGCAGCAGAAACTTGGACTGACGCAAAAGCTCGAGGAGCTTGAGATGGACCGGTAAACATTAGCGTCTGTTTCTAGTTAGTGCACAGTGGTGAAGTAATTATTTGTTCGCGTTTTTATAGTGAAATGCGCCATGTGCGCCGGCCGGCAGCTTCGCAGCGCGGCGGTGGTGGAGGTGGCGGCAAGTCGGCTTTCTCTCGTGGGCAGCCGGCCCGGAACAGCCTTCAGAATCCAAACAGCAACAGCAATAGTAACAATCCGAACCAAGCTTTCTTCTAACATAAGGTGAGCGTACAGCGTAAAATTCTAGCGTTCCTTTACACACTGCTTAAGCTGTAAAGGGGGAATCGCTAGGGGAAAGAGTTTGTAGTTTTAGTTAATGCAAAGTGGCGGGACGAATTACAACCAAAAATTATCACCATCATATGTGAATCTTTCATCGATCTCCCGTGTGTTATTGCGTTGGTTGTGCATTGTTTTACGCTCTTTTTCTTTGCAAAAGATTAGAAAACGGAGAGCTATGACTAGGTGGTCCGTCCCACCATTTAAAATGAATAATCGAATTCCCACATGGAACGTAACTGACCAGCAGTGAACAACACTGTTTGAAAAAGAAAACCATATTTCCATCCATTAATGAAACGAACGAGAAATGAAAATAGTTGCAATATATAAACTCGTTGTAAAACGTACTGATCAGCGTTTGGACGAATGTCGAAGCAAAAAAACACACAGTATGTCCAGTTAACCTGTGTGAAAGTCCGAAGAACACAAATGAACGCGTAAGAGATATATTTATTTTCACCGATAGTGGCAGCTACAATAGTGTTGAAGGAATTATTGTAACTAGATGACTAGCTGAACGAACGAGTACGTGGCAGCGGTTCACTGAAGAACACACAGACATATGACTGATCGAAAAAAGAACTCTGATGAAGGTATGGTTTATTACACTATCTATCGATTATTAGAAATTGATATCAACACAGTTTAGCAACTTAAAATGTTGAACGGTGTTGGTGGTTGTGGCTTGCATACCGAAGTTATTTATGAATTCTCGAGCAAATACCAATACGGCAATGAGCCCGTTATCTAATAATTTACTGCGATGATGATGATAGTACGAATGTATTACAAACATACTGTTCTTTTCTGAAACAAAGTTCTAATGCCACTTTCAGTTCGTGACTAGAAAGACCTTTTTGTTTATCGGTTGTATTGGTGGTATGGAAAAAAGCACACAAAATTTGGACCAACTTTTTTATGGCAACTTTCCATACGTTCCTGATGACTAGAAGCATCAACGTATTTTACAACATATTTACTTGCCGATGCTGCCAGAAACATTTGCAATGAAAAGAAAAGCATCTTCGACGTCATAAAACAGTCTTATGTTTGACTTGCTATCGGAGTGTAATGTGATTTCATTGGCAATAAGAATGTTTCGTGTATATTCGGCACCGGCCATGCATCTTACATTGGCTGGTGGCTGTAGTGGAAGGATGATTAATAATAAATTCCTAGAAGCAGGAATTAGCCCACATCAGTAACTAGCAGTGCGCAACATTTTATAGTCTATTAGGTCGTCTTCCCTTTGCGTTCCAAAGTCAGTACGAAACTTGATTATCGGTAGTGTGTTAAACATTAGACAGCTCTAATGAGGGAAAATTAATAGAAGAACAATATGTTCATTGGTTCATAGCAACTAACAATTATCTGTCCAAAATAGTGCAGGTTAGATTTTGAAATTTGTGATTTTTTTGTCGATACACGAAATATAGCACCAGACTCAAATCGAGCAAGTGAGGCAATATGTTAGCAGTGTCAAAAATAATGATAGCAAAACGAATGAATAAGAATACAATAGGAGTTTCGTCGATGTAATCCTACGAAAGCATGTCCTCATTGAAAAAAAAAATCTTCTAATCGTCCAAAATTTATTATTAGAATGTTATTATATCCTTTGATTAATCCATTTGCCAATATTTTTGAGAAGAAACAGGTTATGTGAATAATAAAGATATTATAGCATCAACTCTACATGGAAATTGAGAGTAGCTCTGGTATTGTTGTATCTGTCTTGGGGGACAACAGAAACAGACCACACGCGCATAATGCTTCGTAAATCTGGTGCGAAATGATTTGTGCCGGCAGAAAGAACATCCAATTCGTACGATGTGGTACTGTAGAATCTCCTATTTAATGTAAAAGAAATCTATCATTTAGCATAACTTATACAAGTCTACCGAGCCATATATTTATTGTAAAAACATTTAAAATAAACAGAAAAAACGTGTAATAAAAAAGCAAAATTTATTGCACGGAAAATTATTAAGATTAAGCGAACTATTACGAAATGGCCAGTGTTGAAAAGAAAAATGGATGAGTCAACAAACGTTACTTCAAAACCGACAGCAAAGATAGACATAGCAAGTCGACCATTTTCCCAGAAAAACACTGAAGGATAAAAGAACAAAACACACTTACAAAATACGACACGACATAACAATATGAACTACGAAATTAATAATAATTAATCACCGTCCCTTTTTTGAAATGAGGTTTGAGAGGCAGGAGATAACTCGAAAGAGTGGTAATAAATAACTATACGATGGTACGAAGCCACGATAAAGCATTTTCGGTACTTACCCTAGTACGTGGAGGCAAAGAATGCTACTCAATGCAGTAGCCAAATTGTTACAGGTATCCAGAAGCGTTAGCTTTTGGAAACTCCCGTTTGATTAATTCGTGAATATTTTTGTTATATCCCGTCTTTCTTTGCGATTATACGCTTTTTTGTGTTGAAAATTATTGTGTGTTAATCTTTATCACAAACAAAAGTAAAAAGAGATTGTAACCTGTTAGAGAATAGTGATGTTTCTGATATTTGATATTTTTGTTGTAGGATCTTAGAGAATCGTAGTGAGTTAAAGACAAACAACATGCAAGCTATGCAATCTGCAAGATTTAACATTTGTAGTATACTTTCGCAATACAAAAGAAATAGCGACACTTTTCAACGTACATCAATGATGAAACAAGGTAACAAACGAAGATCTTAGATGCCGAACGGTGTAACACGAAAGATAGCAAAAAAAGATGGGCATACTTAATGATGTAGTCGTAAAATGAGTAACATCTTTCAATCCCGTTAAGTTGGATCATACATTTGTTTTACTATAGTGCTAGGCGGCCTGCAGAGTTCGGTCGGTTGTAGCGTGCGAATCCCTCCTTTCGTATCCGTAGACATAAGATATCCAGAAAACTAAAATCCGCATAACGGTAGTGTCCATTTGATTAGCAGTTTAGTAGGTGTAGCGATAATCGTAAGTTAATACCAGAAACAACAATCGTATTCCCTCCTAGCGTAGCGCAATTTCTACACGATACAATCCCCTTCCCCATTGTTCATTACTTTAAAATCGTGCAATCAGTGAAAGGTTACTCTCAAATGTTGCAAAAAAAAAACACTTATTGAAGGAAACGTAAATGAGAGAGAGAAGGGAGAGAGAGAGATAGAGAGAGAGAGAAGAGAGAGAAAGAGAAAGATCAAAGAGTAATTGTGGAAAATAAGAAGGCAGTAGGAATCCACACATGTCCATTTTGTGACTATTCTTTGCCAAGTTTGGGTATTAATTGTGTTGGGTAAATAGCAATTATATTAAACTGGTAACCAGTGGTAAAAAATAGCTTCATGTGTTTTATTCCACTTTCGTTTGATGAATTTTCATTATTATTTCCATGTTAAATGTATAAAATAAATACATTTTGCCAGTAGATGTATTGAGATGAATTGTACTATTCACTTACTATAGCATCGTCAAACAATGCTACTCGCGTGGTTCTCAATCGTAGGTGTCCCGCAGGTCTTAGACAATTTAGCGTCAGACATTGTTTGTCAAATATGTAAAAGACACGATTTGTTTTTCGCGTTCATCGTGTGTTTTTATTAGCCTTTGATTGTGATTAAGCGATGACTACGCTAATATTGTATGTTTTTGATTATCGTACGGCGGGA
Source organism: Anopheles melas (assembly GCA_000473525.2). Taxonomy (NCBI): domain Eukaryota; kingdom Metazoa; phylum Arthropoda; class Insecta; order Diptera; family Culicidae; genus Anopheles; species Anopheles melas. The sequence goes on along the minus strand of AXCO02000705.1, from coordinate 36,660 downwards.
GAGTGTTCGAATGAACAACTTGCTAGAACACATACACGATGAACATCAGCAGATACATCGTGAGCATGGCACAGAACAGGATGCGATCCACTGGCTGCACCATGTCCTGCCACGTTACATCACTATCGTCGTTTGTGGTGGAAGTCGTATCATCATCCTGTGATAGATTACGTACCTGCGTTGGCCTATTTGCTTCCGGTAAGTTCTCTTCCCATTCAGGGGATAATGTGTCTTTCTTGATGCTTCCGTTTAGATATCCGATGGACAAGAACGATGTTAATGGTCGATTTTTTCTTAAACAGCTTATGGTCTGAATTACCGCTAGCGGACACTCAGAACATCCTTTCCGGGAGGTAATCTGACCTCTTGCATAATACGTCCAGCCGAAAGCAATAACGCCGAGACCAAACGAACCAAGTAGCAGGTGTGCCAAAGTGATAACTGGTTTCATCTTCACCATGCCGTACCAGTAGAGGATAACAAGAAACATACCTTGCATCACGGTACCCAGGACGACGGCGATCGTTCTAGCGCTAGTGTCGATGCTAAACCAGAGACTGAACAAGTTCAGGAAACAGAACACTGCCATGGAATAGAGTAATATATTTCGAATTAAAGCACAATTAAGGCGATTCAAAGGGATGGTGAGTGGTGTTCGCACTTACTAACGATCAGTACGAGAAAAACGACCAAATGCGAACCAACTAATCGCTCGATGACAATATCCATGCGAAACTCGGGGCTCATCGTGCTGTTAACAGTGGCCATCTGAAACGAGGTAATTTTGTACGGCAACAGCGAATAGCTCGGGTACGAGAGGCGGCGTTGGAAGTGAAACAGCGACAATTGGTTGGTATCGTACTCGACGGAATAAATACGCAGCGTACAAATCTTCGTATCGAATGCCCAGTATCTTGCCTCGGTATAACAGTCGACCGTGAATGTACACAGCACCGTATAGATAACTTCGCCATCGTAGCTAAGATGACACTTGACACGGGTACACTGTTTAGTGTTTTGGATGCGAGGCGATCTAGAACGATACCAGAACTTGTAACGCGATGCTGCTGTGATAAAGTATTACGGTTTTCATTTAAATATCAAACATTTACATACCGTTGAAACGATTTTGCTGCAAATGTTGGCGTCCAGAGGTCTTGCTCAGCTACATTTATCGTTTCTATATTGCCACTCGTACGCTTGTTCCAGTGTAGAAATGCGTCGTACCATTGCTGCAATATAGTTGAGCTTCAAATGCATCGAAATGCTTCGAAATAATTATCACACCTTTAACTTACCATCAGCAGCTCTAGCGTTATCTCTAGCCTAGAATCGTAATTGCGCACCTAATTTCAAATAATTTAGCCAATGCGGTAGATAATTAAAAATAGTTAAATATAACTTGCCATACCTTTTCGACATTGATGACTTCAGCCCCGATGTACATTGCAAGTCGATCTTGCTGATACTTCACTGGCCGATAACGCGGGTTGTAACTTGTCCCACAAAATAGGGCATTTTTTAATGCAGCTTCAGTGCTATTAATTTCCATCTGAGCCGCACAAACGAATGGTTTCGGGAGCTCTGCGCAGGAACGTGCATGTTAAATGGTATTGGAGGATTCATTTTTTTGCAAATCACGATCACAACACGTGTTTGTACTGTAACAATTCGTGCCCACTCACCACCAGCCGCTATAGCCGTTAATCCGGATAACAGCAGTACTACGGTGCTAAACGTAACGATCATTTTCGCTCTTCTTTGCCCGCTGTGAAATGTTTCTCGGCCCGAACAATCCTATTCCACTATTCACTGTCAACTGAACTATCGGTAGCATCGGCAGTTTGTGCGCCGGTGCACTTCACTACGGGCTAAGGGTACGCTGTACATCTTCGTTGAGACAAACCGCATCATCAATCAGCACGTTATTAGAATTAGCGGTCAGCTGGATGTTGGATAATACACTAGAGCAGAGAGACAGAAATGCAGAGGCTGATAAATGCATCATAAATGCATGTGTAAGGTTCGCCGTGATGGGGCGGCGGGCAGGTACGTTGATCTAGGGGGCGGCTCTTAGCGTTGGTGGTCGCGTTGCGTCACGATGCCATGCGTATAATCATCCTAAATTGGAACGGAGACATCTGCTTAGAAAGGGGTACTAGCAAAGTACACTTGCACTGGAAGAAAACGATCAAGACTAATCTTAAAAAATATATTCTAATTGCATATTTAGAGTATTATCCACTCGTAAATATACATATGTTTTGGCTTGTTGTCGGTGATAACATTTAAAGTCAAAGTGTAAAACTGCCACCTGATCAATTCTTCTTCTTATTTGGTGTAACACCTGTAGCCGATGTCCAGAGCCTGTGAAAAAGCATTGACTATCTCTGACTCTGACATCAATAGCAGAATACTATACGGGATTTGAACCCAAGACGGGCATGTTGTTAAGTTGTGCGAATTCACGACTGCAACACGGGAGAAGACCGGCAATATCTAATAAATTATAGCAATTTATCCACGATCGGCGGATTCTTCGATAATACAGTAACACAAAATCACGGTTTTACAATCGTCACATTTTATTAGTTTCTCACAACATGCTATGGTATACTTGTAACAAAATAATCAATACATACGATCATGTTAGTTCTGAACGCAATACACCAGTCACAATTAATACTTTTCTCCAAGATACAATATGTTTCACTAACAGCTCCACTAATTAACGTCGTTACAACATGGGTGTACACATGGGTACCATATCTTTGCTAAATATTGCTTGCAAAAAACTGCAAATATTTTAACTTTTCTTTTTTGGTATCGTGACACGGTGGTGATTGTTGCAATAGTTGATGAAATTGCTGAATGAGTCAAGACTAATGCAATCCAACAAGATGGCATTTGCACAGAGAGTTAAATAAGCATTTCTAGTGATTATGTCTGTCGAATTTCCCTGTGGCCAAAGTGTTTCTCAATGACGGTGACTAGAGTGAATGTTAAATGAAAATTGTACAGATAGATTTTTCATCAGTTTGGATCACATATATCACTACTTGAACTACTTATGTAAATTGTAACAAAACGGTGTTTCCAGCTGAATACAGCTTCAGTTAAGAGAAGGCAACGTGTAGTCGAGGCGAAATTTCAGATAATCAAAAACCAAACTTCTTATACACAACTACCAAGAAACCAATTGCGATGGTGTTCGCTATTATTCGTAGTTAGCGTTTGCCGGCACATTGCTCGTTAGTTCGCCAACGATGAAAGTTTTGGTTCAGAGGACGACCAAACGGCAGATGCGGAACGTAGACATTTTTCCGGAATGTAGCGCGACTGGTACCAGAGGATTACATTCAATACAATGGACCATGCTCGAAGTGGTGTAATGATGAAGGCCAGTAATCCGTACGAGTTCCAAAATATTGCGGCCAGTAAAACCTCGACTGTCATAATCAGAATAAATGCAGAATTTTTCCACAGTGCCATTGTCCAACCGTAGTTCTTTTCACCGGAACGACGATAAAAGCTGTAGGAAGAGGAAATGTTGGCAATAACAAAAAATGGTTTAAATATAAAAAAGGTTTAATTCCGAAACGCTTCCAACTATTGCTCTTACCGTCGTACGACGTTGTTGGCAAATATGATGGTCAATGGAAGCTGACACAGCATTAGTTGAAAAAACCCATACAAATAGGTGAGCGTGCCCGGCAGAAACGCGTTATTTACAAAAATACCCCACACAAACACCACTCCCATGTGGCCGTCGATGACTTCTCCGATGGACCATGGGCCGCAGGTCAGATAGAGGCAGTATCCCACGATGGGAAACATTAGACGATCGACGGTCGACAAAATCCACATTTTTCGTATCCATCCACCACAGCATAATGTCCGCAGGCGGGGCCTTGCCACAGTGCCCTCTAAAATGGAAGTAAAGTTGAAGAAATTGAATTTAACAGTTTGATGTGCCATTCATGCAGAGTGATTGCATACGTACTGCGAACCAGGGTATGCCATATACGAAACACACACAACGGTACCAAATAGATGATCAACGCCACGCTGAAAAATGTTTGAAACACTTTGTTTGTATCATACATCAGCACCAGTTTGGCCAGAAAATCGAACTGCAACCGAGACCCGTCCAGAGTGAACCGTTGCTCCACTACACGGCTTCTTCCATCCGCATCCAACACGTAGACCAAAAGCTTATGCAGCCCACGTTTGTAACGCTTTGGTTCCCACGGTACAACGAACAGCTGATGGCTGATGCGTTGACAATCTTGCCAGCTGGCACCGTCTATTTTCACCTGACATTCTACCACTTTCGCCGGCGAAAAGATCAGCATACGTATGTGCGTAGAGTCCACGATCGACTGTAGATCTTCCTTCCCTGGAATGTTGAACAAAGCGTCCTTTGGATTCGTCACCAGCACCACCGGCCACTGGTTGTGATGCATGTCGACGAACGAGAAGAGGCCATGATCGAAAGCCGCCAGCCGATACCGTCGGTTGCGCATCCAATCGCCAAGCTCTAGCTCGAGAAACCCTTCCTCCTGCAGCGTATACATCCGGGGTACGGCACCACCGAGCGTATGGAAATGTCCGGCCAGATACGCGTAAGCCTCCCGGTATCGACCGATTAGATTACGGATACCACCCGTCCCTAGTCCCGGCGTAAGGATGCACGAGGTGGGATAGTGTCCGAACCAAATGGTGTAGTTCGTGTTGAGCTCCCGGGACCGTTCGGCTAGATTTATCAGATGTTGCGTCTCATTCCTCGACAGCATTCCGACAAAATTGAAGGGCCGTTTCGGTCCCGGATCTAAGCAAGCGTCAACGGCAATGAATGTGTAACGTTCACCACCCGCTGCCACCTGATGCATGTATGACCGGGTATGGTGTCTGCCTTGAGCGGAATAGTTGGTGAATAGATCCTGCCGGGTTTGCAGTGCGGGCACATTAAAGTTGTCATGATTTCCACGAATGTCCAGCCACACCGTTTTGTTCAGCACGTTCGTGTCCCGCAGCACCTCGTGATACCAACGCCACTCCTGTTCGTGCTGTTGGGAGCCGAGAAAGTTTGACGTTTTGGCATCGGTTAGATCTCCCGAGGCCAGTACTACTGATGGCGCGATGATATCAACGGTTCGGTTGCAGAATTCGATCAATTGCGGTACACGGGCCGGATCCAGATACATACTAATGTGTATGTCGGAAACCTAAAATAGAAAACGTATGGCTTGAAATGTTACGGCACGACACGATGGACTGATTGACTAGAAATGCAATCTGGCTGTTGCTTAAGAATCACCTGTAAAAACCACATCAAATGATTGTGCTGATCATCCAGCTTCAGCTGTTTGGGCTGCCTTTGCTCCCCATCGTTCGATGCGGCATCGAGCCGGTTACTTAATTGCTTGTCGATACCAATCAAGTTGGCAAGGTTAGCAACAAATATCGAAAAGACGACAATAAACACGATCAAAGCAAATGCTACCGTAGTAAACCGCATCGTGCACCACCGTTATCTATCTTTCACCGTTTCGCTTCAGCAATCCAGCCGCGTAATCACTGGTGACCCGTATATTACTGAATGTCCGTCTCGGCCTTTACTGTTCACCTGGTTACTCACTAATAGACCATACTACTTGCGGCCGGTCACTGTCACTTCAGTCATAGGTCGCCCGTAGTTTGCTTCGACGGCGTGTTCCATGAATGCACGAAATGTGTTTTATCGAACCTGCCTGCGGACAAACTCCGATAACACGCAACAAGGTGAAGAAGCATCCAGCCTTTTCCACGGCTGTTATTATGAAAACAACAAACCTGACCTTGAGCGAGAGATTTTTGACAGCTGTCGACGCCGGCGCACTGCTTTCTGTTTACAAAATATTCTCTCTCTTCGATGGAAGCGATGGAAAATTTGTGCTGAGGCTTAGAGCCACCACTAGCAGGAGCAGCAACAGCAGCAGGAGCAGAAACAGTACTTGAGGACCACACTAACTGGCAGGACACACGGGGCAATTCACTGCGTCGTCAAAAGTCGAAGAAGCAAAACGCAGACACACTCGCATCAAAGCAGCCCACCCAACCAGGAAGCTTCCTCGTACTCCGTACTGGAAGTTCAGCGCAGATCAGGGAAGTCGTCCGGCTGGGTTGTCGTTCCGTAAAAAAAAGAAATGAGCAGTGATGAAGAAATTGGTGAACTGAAAGTTGTATACGACTTTATTGCTCAGGCTAAATTCAAAAAAGCTTTTGCTAGTGCGACGAAAGTGCTCGACCAGCGGTCACCCCCTTCACCGGATGCCGAGGAGGAAGATCCGCTGCGGGAGCTGTTTCTGTTCGTCGTAACCAAGTATGCGGACCAGCTGGAGCAGGAGGGCAAAATCGAACAAGTGTTTGAAATCATCGAGCAGGGTTTGGAATACTTTCCGGAACACCCGGAGCTACTGAACGAGACGGGCGTGCGGCTGCAAAGGTAGGCGCTCAGATTCCCCACACACTCACACATACACACACAAACACTCATCCCTTGGCCGTAGGGAGCAGGTTAACCTTTAGGTACACGCGTGCAAATACGCACAACGCGAGCTAGCCATATGAAGGACATACACCACTACCTGACCCGCCACCTGCGGGCGAAGGTAAGAGCGAGAAGCACGATCAAAGAGATTGCCCAACAATTGTACGCAATCGATAGAGGATTGAAATTAGGTTTCCTTTGGGACGTTGGATGTCTTTCGATGGACGAGGTAAGCAGATTGCTCGATTCGCTAAAGGCGGCAAAACTGCTACAGGACACATTGGTCGTTGTGCAGATTGGTCACGAGTCGGCGGATGATTTTGGCGTGTGCCACATGGATCGATTTGTGGGTCAACAGTTGTGGTGCCCTACCGTTGTCGATGTATCCGCTGGACAGGCCGCCCCGCAGTTAGCTGACGAGCGTGTGGTTGCTGTTTGTAATGGTTTCACTAGTTTGTTGGAAACTGGGCTCGAGATTATACGCTGCCAGCACACGGCACGGCGAACTAATACACCAACCGCTGTGTGGCCAATTGGCCCCAGTGCTTGTCGAACAAGCGCGTACGGATTGTTCATTGGCTATCCGGTGGTGTACTGGTATGACACGGAACGCACACAGGACAACTGTTTAGCACACGTACCGTTGACCGTGTTTCAAGCTAGTTCAAACGAGCAAACGAACACATTGTTCAACCCGTTCGTGTCATTCAGTGTTCCTAACGTGCTATTAAACGAACCGGCAGTAAACGATGCAATCACCGTATGGACAGAATCTATGGCCAGGGCTGGCTTAAAGTGCGTTACTTTCTGTAAGGTTTTCAGTAATGTGATTATGTAACAAATTATCTCATTAGGGGTGAGTTTGTGTGCCAGGAACAGCGACAGGAGTAGTGAGGAGATTCCACTAAACACAATACTTTTAGTGCGTAAACCATATTGTTTGGAGAAGTATCATTTAACTTTGTTTGGAAAGCTTTATTATGTTTTTGTTACATTTTGCCAGACTCTACTTGTATTACCACCGTCTAGTTGTAATGTTTGCAAGAGGGGAGAGGAGAGCAAATGAAATAAATTACAAACAAATCAATTACAAATAAATTTACAAACGATTAACTAAGACTACAGTGGCAAAGAAATAGGAAAGAAATAAGGACACAACTAAATGATGTTCAAAGATCACTTAAAATTCAAAATTCGCATATATCCCCTTCCTAAAAGCATTGGTGCGCTCGATTTAAGCTTATCTTTTACCATTTGCTTCTGCCCTTTCAGATATGGCCGCTCGTTGGAGGCTTCTATCTGCTTCGAACGTGTGTTGTTGCAGGATTCTCGCTACCTGAAAGCCTACCAAAATCTGCAGAACACCAAGTGCGAGCTTGTCGAAAGATGGCATTTCCGCATGCTAAACGACGTTGTGCGCAATGCAGCATTTCGGGCCGCGATCGAGCGCCAGATCGCCGGAGGATACAACGAAGTGCTCGACATCGGCACCGGTACCGGTTTGCTATCGATGTACGCTTTACAATGCGAGGGCATACGCAAGGCGGCAGCTTGTGATGGATCCGAAATAATGGTGCAAATCGCACGGGATGTGTTTGGCGCTAACGGGCTGAGCGATCGGATCTGTTTATTTCAGAGCTTTTCGCAAGATTTAAAAATCGGCGAACGTTTCTCCCTGATCATTACGGAAACACTTGATTCCGGTGCGTTTGGCGAGGGTATACTGGAAACGTTAATCCACGCCAAAAAGCATCTACTGCTGCCGGAAGGCAAAATCATTCCGGCGAAGGTAACGCTGCATGCCTCCGGCTATCAATCGCGCGCCTTAACCGCAAGCAATATTTTAATTAACGAAGCATTCATAGACGATTTCGCATTGCCTAGCAACTGTTTGCTTTCTAAAGAAGGTACGAAGTGCTACGATGCAGAGGATGTAGGCCGCATCCAGGTGAACGATGATTTTGAGTTCGTGACCGATACCGTCGTATCGTTGGAGGTTGATTTCAACGATCTCGACTCGTTGATGCGCTATCATGATGGTACGGAGGCTGGCGAGGTAGAGCTGACCTGTCTGGATGATGGTCTCCTGCTGGACGGTTTTGTCGTATGGTTCGACCTACAGCTCGACGAAACGCAAGCCATTAGTACGGACCCTACCACCAGCACGTGCTGGAACCAGGCCATCTTTCGACTGAACCAGCGCCTGCCGGTTGCGAAGGATCAACGGTTAAAGCTATCGATGTCTTGCAAGGACGGTGCACTCTCTATTGCCCACAACTTGAACTCAGTCGACAATCAAATCAGTGTGGACGAACATGTACTCGAGTTTCTAAATGACAACGAGTACTACAGCAACCTAATCGAGGCTACCGAAGGGCTGGACGACATGGAAAAAGTACTCGACCTGTCACTTTTCCCCTACGCAGGACTGAAACTGCTCAAAGAGGGCAAAGCGCGGATGTTGTTCTGCCTCGATCAGACCGAAGATTTGATTGAGTTTATTGCAAATCAAAACGATATTCCCATGGGTAGTATTATGCTGGTGAACTCGCTCCAAGAGATATTTCTGCTAAACGACTATACGCTGGATTTAATTATTCTGCAACCGGTTGATGTGTTCGGTCAGATCAACAGTGAGCACTTTTGCCTTTATCAATCGTTGCTGGCCAAGTTAAAACCCATCGGAACAGTGATACCGTCATCGCTCGAGCTGCACGGTAGCTTGATCGAGTCGGACTGGATCGTGAAGTGTAGTCGGGTAGAAAACCCGGAACTGGAACAATTTCAAATCGACAAGTATCTAGCTTCACTGGAAACCGAAAATCATCTAGATTTGGGCCCTTTTTCCTACCGCAATCTTTCCAACAATGTCAAGCTTGCAGATATACCGTTTGATGGAAAGCTACACGAAACTGCGCTGGAATTGGCCCTTTGCGAACCAACCGTAGCAAAACGGGTACACGCCATACTGTATCACTATAAAATTGGATTCACTCCAGAGCGTCCAATGCTAGGAACGGATCGGGTTCAGTCTTTTGCTAAGCGATCTGCATTCATCATTCCAAAGTCTACATTCCATGGAACGTCGTGTGACGAGCCAGGCGCATCTGAAGAAGCGCTTCAGATCGAGCAGCTCCACATTACAGTACTACAGAACCATGGAGTTATTAAATGTGATATTGCTTTCGTTCGAGAGTAATGCAATCAATGATCATGCAACATAGTAATGCAAATCGATATGCAATATACCAAGCACAATGCTTAATAATTCGTAGCCACGTGAACAACCAATAACCTCTAATAAGACCCACCACTATAACAAAACCACAACTAACCCGATGATGGTACCGCCACAGTAGCCACATAATTACACTGCTAAGATTGATTTTATCCTAGTAACATAGCATTAGCGACGCAGTATTAGCGACCACGAGTAGCATCAACACCTTTTGCATTCCCGATCAAGCAAATGCATTGTAATCATTCGATGCTAAATTCTAATAACTTAGTGAGAGCAATCAATGTAGTCAGTTGTAGCTGAAGTTAGTTGAATAGAAGAGCAAAACATAATGAAAATTTCATCGCATCACACCCACCCTATGGGAGGATTAGAAGTAGCGAGGATTTTTAGATGATAGCATGCAGTAGCACTACGGTACGGTTAAAAAAACAACGGGAAAAGCAAAAGCAATACATACACTCAAGTAGACCAATATTACCATTTTATCAGCACAGTGAAGGATATTGAAAACAAATTGTGATTGGATGTGATTACCTTTAATGCGATACTATTGTCCCAATGTGCAATTGCTGTATCTCCAATTACATGTACTTCTTTCATCAGCAAAATAAAACAGAACCATTCCAAAGAATGAAATGTAAGTAAGTAGTAAGTTTTTTAGCGCCAGTTCTCTACGACCTTTTTTTTATCTTGCTTGCCGACCACTGGACTAGACACCCATCTTTTACAGGTAAACACAAAATGTTGTTGTGGATTTTACTAGTGAATGATACTTGCGTTTAACATATTTGTGCTGATTTCTAGTACCGAAATCTGGTGTTTTCGATTAGCTGCAAGATATTATACACATACCCAAATGAAAAGATCGGAATGAAAATTTCGTTACCGTTCGCTATTTTGAATACATCCGACCGTGTACTGTCACATTTGACATTCGATTTGGTGACCAGCAAAATGCCACTGTCGCACCTCGCATCTAACAACCTCGATGAAATCACCTTTCCTGTATACATGGTACTTGGCGCTTTCGAGTGAAAGATATTTTTTAGCAGCGCGTTTTTGTATTTTTCTTCATCCGACGCAACCAGCCAGGTGCATTCCGAAAACAATAGCACCGAACTTCGCGTAGTAACAATTCAATCCACTCGCAGTTATCTCGTAAGCACGCGACATCATTAGCACTGGCGAATGCGGATAGCACGAGAGACGGCTTGGGAAGCGAGGATTTCATGCGTGTGGCTGCTCTGCTGAGACGGAAAAACGCAAGCTCGATATGCCTTGCTAGGCTTTAACTATGAATGGTAAGTATGTTTAGCAGGATTTAGCAGACACGGTCGTAATGATACATTGTAAAAGAATCCCTGGAAGCAACAATTTAGGGAATATGGTGCAATGCAAATTGCGAGAGCCCCTCGTTTTTTTTCTATACAGCAGAACGGAAGGAAGAAAGAAGGAACCGTATGACAAGCAAAGTGTAGAAGTGCGTTTCTGTGTGTTTGTGAATCATATGCAAGATTGTATGCGTTACATTTGTCATTTCCTTTGGAAGCCTCTTCGTAAAGGGTATCCTTAAAATGTTTTTTTGTTCTACTTCCTGCAGAGAGTGAAGTGTTTAAATGGCTGGTAAAATATCCCGAAAGCGACAACATTTTAGTATTGATAAAGCTTCTATTTTTATTCGTGGGCAAGGATCGAATACTAAACATCAGAATTGATTACGGAGCAAATCTATAGCCAAATACCATGCGATGCTTTTACATGTTATGAACGTTTGATTCCATTCTCATACAGATCAGAAAACAAAGGTGTAGTGTTTCGTTGCAAAATCTTAGAAAATAGAAACCAAATTTTGTTTTTAAACATTCGATGCTTGTTGAAAGGAGTAGTGTAATTATCGTGACATGTTACAGTGTGTGTATTGGTGTATGTGTGTGTTGAATGTCGGGCACGCATTGTGTTTTCGTCCCATTCGGGAATGCGTATAATGTTGTTGTCTAAATATTGCTCAGTTTTTTCGAATTTCTATTACTCGTCAGTGTAAAATCAGCAAAGATCATAAAAACAGGTAAATTGCCAGCTCTGCTAGAGTAGAATTTGCCTTTCCGAATGTATTCAATCAACACTCGCATACACAGGCACGCACGGGAACACACACACACCATCAAGGGAACGAATATGCGGCATCCCTGGTTGCATATATGAAATAAAAGTTCCTTACATGCGATTCTGAATATGTGTTGTTTTTTGCAGTTTTCAATCGAGTGCTGCCTAGTATGAATCCTCAAGAGTTCGGTACTATGGTTTGGATGGGACAGCTTGCATCACCGCTTGATGAGAACTTAACCAACTACTACGGACCACCGGTAACGAGCGTCATGGAAGACATCACACAGCAGACCCATGCTATGGTAGGTAAAAGCAATTTCTTCACAACGTGTCTCTAAATCCCCGGCGATTCATGTAGATTTAATGTTCAGAGTGTGCTTGGTATAGTACCGCTTGCTGCTGAGGCAGATAATCATTTTGGTTTGTACAACAACTAAAGGCGTATCGCATCTTGTGATACCATTCGGTGTTGTTTTCAGCGTAACCCAGATATAAACAAAACAACCAAACCACGCAAACTGGTTAACTCATATTATCCATCACAAGTCCAGCTATTGCTTCAGTTGCAGTATTTTTAGTTTGTCACCTTATCTAATTTGCATTTCTTTTTCTTCTATTTTCCCCTTTTATGCTTGTTTGATTTTGTCTTACGATTATGTTACACAAACGGATCTGATGCACACATCACCTGCGCCATCCTTCATCATTATAACATGTCACTGTCTCGCAAACAAACATAATTGGTAAACAAACAAAACATTCGCATTTATCCAACCACCTACGGGCGTATATTCGAATGGGGTGTATTTTACTATGCATCGGTACTGGATGATTGTTAAATCCCAATGAAACCATACTAAAACGTGAATGCTGTCCATATAATTACTGAATCAAAACTTGCTGGTTTTTTACATTTTACATCAATCCAACCAATATACGTGTGCATTTTGATGTTGATGTTTGTTAACCGTTAATGATTGTTACTTAATCTATGTGCATGTGTGTGTATATGCACGTGTCGCATTTGTGGGGGTGTTTGCTGGCACCGAACGAAATGTGTTACGAACGTAATCATAATTGAAATTGGCACCTCTGGATATGCTTGTAAGCAGGACATGAATCCGGCTGCCATCAGCTCACTAATCAGTGAATATAGCGGACATATGTCGGCCATTCCAACAACTTCCGGTTTGGCCGCCGTGCCAAATGCTGCCGAGGCACTGGCGCTAACTAATCCGGAATTGTTCAATATTCAGCAGCAGCAGCAGCAGCAGCAGCAGCAGCAACAGCAGCAGGCGCAACAGCACCAACAGTTACTGCAACAGCAGCTTGCTTTAAGTGGATATGGATTTTTAGATCAAACCAGTGCATTATCAGCCGCAAACAGTGTTTCACCGGACGGCACATCATCGGCCACAGGCATTGGACCACCGGCTCTAGCCGGTGTTGGTATGCGTCTCGTGGATGGAAGTGGGAAATTTGCAATCGATGGTAGAGAACTGGCGGCAGCGGCGGCAGCAGCAGCAGCGGCTGCAGCAACAGCGTCTCCCTCGGACGAGGATGGGAACAACGAAGGATTAGAGGGTCCCGGGGATGATGACGATCATCCTTCGCTGCAAAGCTATGGACAGTATCAGCAGCTAATGAACAATGGGACGGGTAGCGATTTCCTTTCCGTTGCGCGTCAGGACATCATGCTTCCCTACAAGCTGTTAAACGATACGCATATGCTGCAATCCCATTTTCTCGACTATGACGGTATGGCCGATGCGTCTAACAGCAACAGTAGTAATAGCAACAGTCGGTGCAGTCCGGGCACGACGGCAACCATGGACGTAGATCAACACAGTGTTGCCTCGAATCCATCTCAGTCGCGATTCCATCAGCAACGACAAGAAGCAGCTAACAGTGGTGGTGCGGCTTATCCGGTGGGAATGTATGGTGGTACGATGCCGGTTGAACGGTACCCGAGCAAGAAAATTAGACCAGTGAAGAGGCCTGGCCTTGTACTAAAAACTCCAATAGCTTACAAAGGTGACATAGATCCGTCGGTGATTCCTATACAACGCGATGGCATGGGTAGGTTATTTTAAGTTATTATTTTATTTTGAATTACTTATAATTTGCCTCCTACTGTGTTTCTATTCGCTATCGTTTGGTTAGATTCGGTTTGGCCGTAGTGATGTTATGATTTAAAACGTTCGAACATTATCTCATTCATCTCCATATACATCATTTTATGTACATCATCTCGCATCGAAGTTTGCAAAAGCGAATTAAAAGGTTATTTAACGAGATATTGTTTCTTAATTCTGCTCAGAGCCATTTTACGATAGGCAGAATATTTCACACGAAGAGCCCAAAAGAGTTTTTTTTCTAATATTCCTCAGTTCATTTATTTCAATCACACCCACATCAAACTGAAGCGAACATAAGTAACGTTTGTCGATAATGTATCCTTCGTATTCTACCTTCATGTTCTTAAAATCTTCTTCATGGTCGTGTTAAACCTGGCGTCATATCATGTTTTAAAGTTTGATGCATTTTTCTCTCCCGTAGCAATCTGTGAAAAATGCGGAGCCATCGGAGTAAAGCATTCATTTTATACAAAGCAAAGACGTTTCTGTAGTTTGGCATGTGCTCGCTCGTTCGAATCACTTCGCGTGTTCAGTGCACCGTTCCGATCAGGATCCGGAATCAAAGCATCCGGAACGGTAAACGACGACAGCAAACATATCGCCACGTCTTCTTCGTCGACCGAGACATCCAATATTGGTCTACTATCCAGTCCGCCTGACCAACTGATAGACGAATCGCATTCATCAACGGAAGAGTTGGACACCAAACGTGTGCCGTTACAGCAACTGCACCAGCAACAAGAACAAGTACAAACAATCGGTTATCGATTCAAGATGTCTGGAACATCTCTTACCCAACCGAATACTAACAGTGGCGGCGGTATCAATAGCAATATTAGTAGTCACGATGACAGCAGTATCACAAACAATATTATGCTTGGAGGCAAGATGGTCGGAGGGACAGGCATTCTGCAGGAGATACTGCCACAGGAGGAGATTCCTCAGTTGCCCAAAGGGACCCGTTTACCTTCGCCATGCCCCCAAGACGATCGTATCAACAGTATACGTAGGAAACCGAACGAGTTTCACAACTCTTATGATTGGACGCAAGCGTTATCAGATCCAAAGTTCTATGCCGCACCAGTCACTTGTTTCAAGCACGCTCCCGGTTATGAAATGTGGCCAAACGTCGTGATCGGGATGAAGGTGGAGGTAGAAAACACAGACTGTGATGTTCAACAGGCACTGATCGGGGGAATGCCGCACAGTTTCTGGGTTGCAACCGTGCTACGCATTTGTGGTTACAAGGCCCTGCTTCGCTACGAAGGGTTTGATGCGGACTCGTCGAAAGATTTCTGGGTTAATCTATGTTCAGCAGAAGTTCATCCGGTGGGATGGTGTGCGACACGCGGGAAGCCTCTGATACCACCAAAGAGCATTGAAAAACCGTCCCCCGATTGGAAAGAGTTTCTCGTATCGCGGCTTTCAAATGCGCGTACTCTTCCCTCGACTTTCTACAATAAAATCAGCGATAGTTTTAAATCCCGATTTCGCGTTGGTTTGAACCTGGAGGTGGTGGATAAAAATCGTATCTCGCAAGTAAAACTGGCAACCATCAGCAAGATAATCGGCAAGCGATTGTACGTTCGGTACTACGATAGCTCACCGGATGACTACGGTTTTTGGTGTCATGAGGACTCCCCACTGATACATCCAGTCGGTTGGGCAACAACAGTGGGGCACAACCTGGCAGCACCCGAGGAATACATGGACAGGATGAACGGTACGACATTGTGTTTGCTTAAATTATCAGCACAAAGCTGCTTAATATTCATTAACGTTTTTATTTTGTTTTATGAAACAGCGGCTAGTGATCAAATCTTGGAACCGCACGAAGATGATGCTACAATGGACCTTTTCAAGACCAACTTCCAGTTCGAAGAGTACTGTTTCGATGGCAAACAAACAGGTTTCGAGGAAAACATGAAGCTGGAAGCGGTAGATCCGTTAAATCTTTCCTCTATCTGTGTAGCCACAGTAATGACGGTGTTGAAGTTCGGCTACATTATGGTTCGTATCGATTCGTACGATCCTGACGTGAATGGGGCCGATTGGTTTTGCTATCACGAAAAGTCACCCTGCATTTTCCCGGTTGGGTTCTGTGCGAAGAACAAGATTACTCTAACACCACCAAAAGGGTACGATCTGAACACGTTTACCTGGGAGCAGTATCTACTGGATACCAATAGCAAACCGGCCACGGAGGACATCTTTCATCGAGACCAAATTCGGCAACGGTTTAAGGTAAGGATATTGTTGCTGCAATAGGAAAATGACTGCAGCTTTTGAACCTATCAAATCGTTAATTTATTTCGGTTCGCTAGGAGGGAATGAAATTGGAATCGGCCGATCTCATGGACCCTAGACTGATATGTGTAGCAACGATTGCACGCGTGGTTGGACGTTTGTTAAAGGTGCATTTTGATGGATGGGAAGAAGAGTACGATCAGTGGTTGGATAGTGAAAGCCCCGACATCTATCCAATTGGCTGGTGTGTACTTGTGGGACACAAGTTAGAAGGGCCCCGTATTTTGCCGAAAGTCGTACCGACACAGAAAATTTCTCCCAAAACGACGAAAAAGGGCAAACGAAAGAAGAAGCTAAAGGTGGAGCCATCACAAGATGACGGTAAGTGTTGATGCATATCTTTTGATCCATCATCCATTGGCTTAGTTTTAATGCTGCATGAATGTGAATATTAATTTGGTAGAGTTCAAGGATCTTGCGCTTGCACAATCTGTTCTAGGTACGCGTTTAAAGCATGAATATATGTCCAATGTTGGCATGTTCTTTTCGTAACATCATTAGCACATCGGAAAGCTACATATAACCAAACATACACCATTAATTCCTTTCACTTCTTCATTTCGTTGGTCTCAACCATTTATCTCGTCAAGAAATAAGAGGTTGTACATATTATATTGATAACTTTACAGCTCAACCTGCTCCCACAACACGTACGGCAAGAATCAAAAAGGAACAAGAGCACTTTGAGCAACAGAAATTACTGGCAGCAAATCCGGCCCAATTTGACTACAGTTCTCTTGGACAAATGATCACGTCCGATTTGGGCGGTCAGCTATCTCAACAGTATTCGAGTGACAACAGTGCTTCACTGCTAATGGGGAGTCAACTGCAAATGCAACAGAATCAACAACCATCCGAGCTAGCAGCAATGGGATTAAGTGGAGACGTCACCGGCACATCGCCCGCTTTGCACACATTCATAAAGAACGAACCAAATCACAACACAACAGCTTCCCTGCTCAGTGGAACGAGCTTGCTGGGGCCAATCTTCGATCATTCGTCTAGTGGGACCGCTGGAACGGCTACCGCTACAACGGGTAACATGATCGACCAAGACGATATCGATATGCGCACAGAGGACGAGGATGGTGAGTCCAGTTCCGCCACCGGACTTCCATCCACTGCACCATCTTCCGAGATAGCGGACAACGAGACAGACAAGACTATACCACGATTAATTCAACATGATTCAGCAAACAGTGGAGCGTCGCCGGATTCAATCGGTGGCGGTGTCGCAGGCGGATCGTGCAACTCGAACGGAAGTAATTCTGGCGCTATTGTGGCAGGTTCATCGAACTCGTCTTCCTCCTTCGGTATGGCAGTTACGAACAGCGGACAAATTATGCCAGAAAGCTGGGAGGTGAAAGACGTTGCCACCTTTCTTACTATAAATGACTGTGCCGTTCATGCCGAGCAGTTTGTGCAGAAGGATATTGACGGTAAGCGTTTGCTCGAGCTCAGCAAGGACGATATCATTACACTGCTAAATCTGAAAGTAGGTCCAGCGCTTAAAATTTTCGATCTCATTCAGCAACTGAAATGTAAAATCGATCCGACCAAGTTACGCCACCTTTCGAAAGCAACGGGAAAAAAGTTTCTGTAGTAACAATCATCGAAACACACAGCTTTGTCGCCTTGGAGAACAAACCACGCATGCTACGATGAGGGGTTGACGGTACTGCGCATTTTTGGTTTGTTATCATTTTTGTTTGGTTTTAATTAATTTTTTTGATGCCCATAAACCTTCTCGGAGGATTTTTTTTATATCCATGTGCGAGGGGGTGGAGGGCAAAGATTTTTCTTCAACTGCAACTTATTCGTGTGCAATCATAAATTTCCGTTTCCGGTAATTAATTTTTAACTCTTTTCATCGTTCGATCTTACATTTGTAGTTGAACACAGATGCAACTTATCATTTATACAATTATCAGGTTTTTAATGTAGAATTCCTCATTTAGTTGAGATTTTTTTTCGAAATTCATTTTATGAATTGAATGTGAGTGTATTGCCCAATGAAATAGGGGAAACACTGTTCTAACTTTAGCATTTTGTTTCTTTAAAGCTATTTTGAATACGGTGTAATTTCACTGTGGCTATTGGAAATTTTGGAATTGTTGGAAGCTAGCATTATTTTTATACCAATACCACTGTTGGTAGCGAAGGTATTATATAAACTAATTGCATTGAACACTAATATAAATTTTGTCAACCAGGATCAATGTCGATGAACCTTATTATTCGTCAACTATTGATCATTGAATCGCCCGCGTAAACCTGTTACGGTGAAGGTTATTAATTTGTAGGTCGCAGCTAAAATATTTCAATATTCGAGGCATTAGTTTCACAAATGCGTGTTAAATCAAAATTATTTTCAGTGAAACAGGAAATTTGGGGAAACAGGAGGAACCGTTTTACACATTTGATTAATCTAGCAAGAAAATTATACAAATACAATTAACCAACATGCTGTGGACATAAACCACATATGTTAACACAACAGGAACTCACGAATCAGGGAATGTTATCCAGCAATCAAACATGGAAGTATGGTGGCCTCTACTAATAAGCCGTGATTAAAGGACTATCAACAGTCAAACCAATAAGTCCAACAAACACCATGCCTATAACGATTTGTATGTATGAATTTTAGTGCACTATGAAACCAAATACAACACTGTTCCCGTGTTACGCATCCTTTCCAATCGGCGCTATGCAGTTTTCCAAATTTCACAGTTCTTGGAGCAAATTGAACGGATTGGTTACATGAATTATTAAAATGCATTACGGACTGTCTGTTTGCTGAAATTAAAAAAAAATCACAAAAGGAATAAGGTAAAATTTCTGTACGAGAGTCACATAAAACAATAATTTAATATCAATTTCATTGCAAACGAACAACTCGCTCTTGTTGAAATATCTACCACTGTCGAGGTATTTAGGCTGAACAAACGAAATTCGACAAACGCGTATGAATGAGTTACGCAATTCTTTTTGGATCGCTTTAACTGCGCAACTGCGTTCGGTTTGAGCATTTTCGATACAATTTAACAAGGCAAACGATATATTGCAAGTTCTTCAAAACCCACAAGCATAACATTTTGGGCTTGTAGATGTTGCTGGATAATCTATCCCTGCTTGCCATAAGAATATTCGGTCAAATGAGGCAATTTTTCGTAAAAAGCCTTCGAAGTGTGGAGATTGTAAAATTTTTATCGGTTGCGATATTAATAATATAACGGGTTGTTTCTCCGTTATACTGTAATGGCGTATTTTAATGCTAGTACAATTGAAGGCAAGGAACATATGTTTTCTTAGCACAAATTCAGTTTTAGTCTCTGTTCCGGTACATGTAGAGTGTACAGAAAACTCCTGGTCGGTGACACCAAACAATTTTCAACATTAAAGCACACATTTAACGCAATGAATATTATGAATAACTCAAATCAAAGCACTTTAAACTGCAATAACTTCACGTTCAGTTTGCATAAGTAATAATCTGCGTAGTGAGAAAGGAAGAAAATGGTTTTAATGGTTAACGGATGAACGGTAGAAGAGATTAAAGTTCAGGTTGAGTTCATTGTAGCGCAGAAAGTTTTCTTTATTCGAATCATAGTGTAAAGACTTATTCATTTTACAACGGTTGTCTCGCTTAAATTGTCGCCGGACTGAGATGTCTGAAGTAGATATTATATTATAGGTATATTATTGATTCCCAATGCGGCAGTGGTAGAAATGGAAACAACAAACACAATGTACTAACACTGAGTGAGTGGAAATCATAGTTAAGCGTTGATAGACAACAAAACAACAATTGTACAGTCATTTTTAGGATATAAGACAATAGAATGATCAGTAAAGCACGTGTATAAGGTTAGATTATGTACAACACGTTAAGATGAGAAAACTCCTAAAATGTATCGAATGTGCGGTAATTGAGGGGTTCTGTGCGGATGAAAACGCATGGTTGAATAAATATTTTATTAAAAAAATATATCTATACACAGACAAAATGGGCGTGTTTGTTTTTGATTTTTTTTTACACATTCACAATGATGTTTTTTACACATTCGAATATTAATTCGGAAAACATATATAATATTTATCTAACATCACATTAAAAAATAAAACATTGTTTTGTCGCCATTCGAAAGGCCAGTCTATACAACTTCTATATGCACTACGTTTTTCTTAAAACTCAACTTATCGCTCACATTTTACGTTCAACTGCGTGTTAGGCGATATGTTTGGATAAAATCAAATATGTGTGCTAACAATGCGTTGCAGGCAACGATCCGTAGTAGCGGCTAACCCTGCACTTGACGAAAGACTATTGCTAGGTTGTGGATTTAACGAAACTAGCGCTTGAACTCATCTTTTTTGCTCCTTGTCCGGTTTGCATTTCGTATTTGTAGTCTCGGTTTACTTAAAGCTATTATCTGTTGATTTTATAAAAAAAACTAAGTGTCTGTTACAAATGAGCATAACATTCCACCTTAATTGTGAAGCGTTTTTATTCAGCAGATGTAACGCTTCTAATGCAAAGGGTTAATCAACAATTCGAAACTACAAGTTACAACGCCAGTGATTGGAGCCTTATAAGACCCTAAGTAACGTGAAATGGACGATAAATGCTTGGATAAATGTTGATATATCACACATACACACACACATCCACCATCCATACATAGACAAATCCTACTCTGGTAAAATAAATTCTCTCTTGTTCGTGCATTTCATCTCTTACAACCGCGCCTCTCGCTGATGCCCACACAAGCGCGCGTCTGTTTTATATGTTTGCAATAGTTTATGAAAATATGCAGCAAAGCGTCAAATTGTTTTGTGAAATTAGCTACACGGACAAAAATAAGTCGAAATAAGACGGATCCATTGAATATCCAACCGAGGAGCATAGATTTTGAGTGAAAATTAACTCCGATGAAAAAAAAGGTTTACGCACACTACTGCAGACGCAAAGGGATGTGTACGTGTGTGCGTGTGTGGTTGGTTAGAAGGAGAGAGAATGATGGTGGGAGAGATTTGGCCCAGGCAGTACGAGAGGGTATATGCAACCGGCGTACGCTAGCGCTAGCTGGTCGGCAGCGTAAAACGCAACCATATATTATTTACCGGCGGATACGCTAGTGTGCGTCACTCCAAGTATCGAAGCGTTCGACTCAGCTGTTTCCCGCCACCCAGAATTCTCAGAAACCAACTGAGAGCCATCACACCGTGTTGTGCGTTCGGTTCGCTCGCTCGCTCAGAGGACGCTCGTCCGTTTCGTGCTTGTTTTTCTGGTGAGCTGCTAACAGCTACTACGCGCATTTGCGTCCGGTCGACGAGGTAAAAGACATTATGCTTGATTGTGCTTCTTGGGTGAAATTATAACACGGTGTAGGCAAAGTGAGCGGTGCATAAATCTGTGGTTTAGTGTTTGCCATATTGATTAGTTAGTGGAAATTGTGTTTTCAACTTTGGAAGTAACGCTATGATCAAGTCGAACGTACCCAAAACCATTTTCCGTAAATCGCAAGCCATCGTGTCAAACTAGCAGAAAACGATAGAAATAACACATACCAATCGTGCAATGGATTTATATACGGGTGTAGATGAGATTTCTGTGTATTGTAGGTGCTTTTGCACTGAGTTTATTTGACGAAAATATTTGACAGAAGTGTGTCGTTGCATTTGATGTTGTGTGGAGGCTGCGCTGTTGTAATCTATCCAAGTAGGCGGAACTGTTTTTGAATCGTGCGTGGATGGTATTTCCTGGCCATGCAGCTAGCGGCCGCAGGTGTGTGATCAGTGATATTTATGTTTGGAAAAAGCATCTTCTCACGGTACAAATGACGACAGGTGTTGAAATGGTATGGCGCTGCTCATCAACCTAGCTTGCAAGAAAGGATTTGCAGCGAGCGATCAGCTGTTACAGTGCAGCTTAGTGACACGATCTAGTCAGCTTGCCAGGGCCTTGGGGCAGACTTGGTGTGGTGTAAATAATCAGCCATATCATAGGATGCATGTGCCGAGAATGTGTGTGCCATGTGTGTATGTGTGTGTGTGTGAATTGTGTGTGCATATGTTTGTGATTAGTTCTTCTGATTTGTTTTGATTCACTTCACCGTGGTTGCGGAAGAGAAGAGATCCAAATCGTGAATTAATCGGTTCACCCTGCTGTGTAGTAGGCTATTTCAAGAATTGTCTAAACAATGTTCGGGCTTGTTGGTGGGGGGATCCTTTTTGTTTTCAGAAAAGTAAAAGTAATCAATTATCAGCGCTGTGTGGCGTATGGTAAATGCGTCGCGTTCGCGTATCCTTAAGCTGCTGGGCAGAAGTGTGTGTGTGTGTGTGGAGTGTGAAAGTGAAAAGGAGAAGAGCGCATTCTACGGTGGCCTAATTTAATGTTTTGATTCAGTGTTCAGTGAAGATAAGAGTGCAGACAGAAAGTAAAAGAAGAAAAACCTTACTGCAAAACAATTGTTTAACGGCATCGTGTGTTTGAAGTGAAAAGGGCATGGTATCCGCTCGGTTTTGCAACCGGTGCAAGCATAAAGGCAGTGTGCTGTGACGCGAAACCATCGTCTATATGCTGGTTTGGCGAGCATCGCACCACGGATGATGTCGTTGGTGGACGTTTGGAAAAGAAACGAAGAATCTCAAACGCATAGTGAGCACAATAAGTTTCAAACCCAGCACCCAGCAAACCATATGCAACTGGACACGATGCAGGATATCATATGTGAGGAAGATACAGTGAGGTGAGTTCAATGACGATGATGATGACGATGCTATTGCACATGCTTGCCAGACAAGATATGAATCCATGAGCGGCAAAAGGGTATAGTCTATCAAAAATCGATATTTTCATCGTGCGATTTGCAAGCCCATACGCTGGTATGATATTTGCGGTCCAATATTACGGGCTCATACATGTAGGTACAAGCTCTCCCCGGTACCTACATATGGCCTACTGATTGTGACTTTAGCAGTGTACGGTAACTCGATCAGTCTAATCCCAGTGTTGTTGTTAAATGAAGGTAAAGGTACTCGTAGGATTTAAAAAGCGACCAAAAATGTGGATGATATGCGCACGTAGAATGAAATGTATGAAGAAAATAGTTTCATGTGCTCATTCAAGAGAGAGCATCTTTTGAAACTCGCGTCTATAGTGCAACGTGGGACGCCGCGTGGAGGCGTCTTTTGCTTTTAGAGTTGCACGAACGCGAGCGCGCCTAGTGGTGTGTTCTAGCAATGCGGTGTCTTCTGAGATTGCATGTGTATGTATGTGTGGCGAAGTACATTTAAAAGGGAAAAGGCATTTTCTCCTTTGATGAATGCGTGCACGATGAACGCTCAGCTGTATGTCAAAGGTGTGATGTTTATTCTGTATTTATTTTGTCAGATAAAAGAGAGTTTTGAGAAAAAAATGAAATGCGTGCACGATGAACGCTCAGCTGTATGTCAAAGGTGTGATGTTTATTCTGTATTTATTTTGTCAGATAAAAGAGAGTTTTGAGAAAAAAATGATAAGAATTTTGATATACCGATATGTTCACAGTATAAAGGTAAAGAGATTCCATGGAGAGAGAAAAAATGTATATAAAGAAAACCATTTTCGTTTTGGATTTATCGGTTGGCAATTCAAAGCTCCTGCATACCATTCTCTCATTCCGATTGAACTCTCCCTGCTCTTTTCTTTCCTCTTTCCATCTATCCTATTTTTCATTTTCAGATAGAGCAATTCCAGGGGTTTGTTGTACTTTTCCACTAACACATACACGAACGCGCACTCCATATAAGTGTGGTATAATTTTGAGATATACCAAGCGATGTGTGGACACCTCTGTTTTCCTGAAACAGACGAAAAGGGACGAAACGATATGCATCAACTGAAGCGTACAGCATAAATCCACCTGAGTGGAACAGGAAAAGTGAAGAACGATTTCCCCTTCCATCGTATATTCCCTATTTTGTGTGTGTGCCAGTAGTTGAAGTTCTCGCCGCCGTAGGGAGACGCATTTTTTACGTTGGTTTCCCAGTCAAAACATAACAGGAACACGACCCGATGCGCACGGTGGTGCGTTTGGGCCAGGGCTCACCATTTATCTACATCGGTATTGGTGTATCCTGCAGGGAAGCGCTGGGAGAGCGCGTCAATTCTAGCGTTGCTGAGCCTGAGCCATTTCGGGGCCAAGTGTGGTTGCCAAAGCGACCGACCAGGCACAAGCTGCTTCTATAGCTTGTACACACTCACACACAGTTCTCATCGTGTTACACTATGTGTATGATTTTTTGTTTGTTCTGTATTTATGTATG
The DNA here is from genome assembly GCA_000473525.2 of Anopheles melas. NCBI lineage: Eukaryota > Metazoa > Arthropoda > Insecta > Diptera > Culicidae > Anopheles > Anopheles melas. The sequence goes on along the minus strand of AXCO02000705.1, from coordinate 12,023 downwards.
CATGTTTGTGTTGGGTTTACTATTGGGAAAAAGTCTCGTAAAAGGCGCTCATGTAATACAGGTAGGGTGCGTCTGTCCTATGATCAGATGTTAGCCGCCATATGTTTGGGTGTTGTTGTGGTGAACGACTATGTCGACTAAAATTTACTGCATTTTATTTTACTCACATGCAAAAAATATTCGTTTATTGCTTACAGAAAATGAGGAACAGAATAGAACCTTATTGGAATGATATCTATTCGGAAGCTATTGCGGTGGGGTGTTACAAATAGCGCGAAGAACATCCCACCAGAAATCGCGCGCGTTTTTTTGTTCTATAAAGCACTTCGACGGATTGCATAATTCTCATTCTACTCGGTTGATCATCAGCATCATCATCTGATTTACAACAGCACATTGATAAACGAAAAGCAGAAGAAATATGTAGAAAACTCACGCGCAAAGGAGAAAGGGTAGTATTATTGGAAGTGTAACCGAGAGCGCGCGCACACACCTTGCTCTGGGTTGTTTCCTTCCTTTTGCCAGCTGTAAAACGAACAGTCCCTTCTCTCTTCCTCTCTTCCCATCTCTTTCTCCAACGCATAATTTACACAACGCCCTGCCTTCAACAGCTGTATATCGAGCTCACGCGGTATGTTTTGTGTTGTTTTATTGCCTTCGGCGCATGCATTGCTCCGCCACTGCCGCCGCCCATTTTCATCACTGCCCCCATGTGTTGTGTACTTTTGAACGGGCCACTAACACTCGTCCACTGTGGGGTGTACGGGGTTTACGGGCCGTTGCTACAGCCCATGACACACACCGTGCCAAGCAATGACGACGGCGGCGGCGGCGACGTTGTTTTGGTAACGAAATTACGCAGTAATTTTTATACCATTTCCTTCTCCCTTTATCGATAGCTCTTGTTGACGTTTCCTGCGTATGCGCACAAAAGAGATGGAAAGACGAAAGGAAGGAGCAAACGAGAGAGAGAGAGAGAGAGAGAGAGAGAGAGAGAGAGAGAGAGAGAGAGAGGCAGAGAGAGAGGAAGGAATACGGCGAGAGTGTGAGCGCACGATGAGAGTGGGACAGAAATGAGAATAGAACCAAACAACAGTAGACGATTGGAGGGTAGTCCAACTTTGAAAAAAATCATGTATTTTTTTTCAATATTTATAGCTATAGTACGGATTCACCGAAAAAAAACAAAGTAACTTGTTTGGTTATTATATTCGATAAAACTTCGTCAATCAATGTATTGCGATGTATTCTTTTTTGTACATTGGTAGTGATCCTTACCATTTCAATTGGATCATGCATCACGAACCAAGAATGATTATGTAGACTTTCAAACCGTTTAACAAAATCAAGTCGCAAAAACAAATACCATTTTGTAAATACGAGTTGTGACAGTCAGCTGTTAGCGTTTTAAGAGCGCACAGCTGAACCTGTAGGCACACAGTTGTGAGTTTGTATGTATGTGTGTGTGTGTGTGTGTGTGTGTGTGTGTGAGACTGTATCAGTGTAGTAAGCAAGTTTGGCGCCAAGATCGATCTACGATGCCGAACTGCTCTGCTGGTCGAACTAATAACAAACCTCTCATTCAGCTGTTGTTTGCTATTGCTGACACAAATGACGGTGGCATCGATCCTGTTGTTTCAAAATCAGAGTTTTGGTTGATGAATCATTGAACATCATTGCAAAAAAATGTAATATGAAGTATCATTTTGTATACTATTTACCGTTATCACGTCGATTTGTTTTTGACGAATTAGTTTGTTGGGACATAGTTTGAATTATAACAATAAATGTTCCTTAAATTTTACTTTAAAATATATGAGGCTCCCAAGTAGGTGCAATCATAAGCAAGTGCAAAAGTCTATGTTATGATTTTTGAAAGCAAACAACGATCTTCCCCTATCTTCCCGTTCGTTTTTTTTCATTTTGACCCGGTCGGTTGCGCATTACACTGCATTGTCGTGTGTTGTGCGTTCGTCTTAATGCAATTAGGGAACCCTTCTTATGTTACCAAAAGGCAGCGGTTCTGTGTCTGTTTCCTTGCAATGTGGTTTTGACTATAGTGCATTTGATTGGGGGAATAAGACAGAAACTGTACATCCCTTGTAACAGGAAGGAAAGTTATTGGATTCACCGAAATGGTAATACCAGTGCGTTGGAGCATAGTAATGCAATTGCATGGTAAATTGAATTATCGTAACGCCTGACAGTAATGGATGCAATCAAAGTTGTGCGAAACACTACCAAACGGAACTAGATAGAATTACAACATCTTCAGACTGACGAATGAATGAAAAATGGGGAATTAATCCAAAAATAAACCAGGATAGAAAACATCAACGTACAACGTACAACATACACGAAAATGAACGAACGAGAAAGTAAGTCCTTCAAATGGGTAGTTGCGTTTGTAGTTGTGTGAGTCAACCCACTCTAGTGCATTTGAGTGCAGCTTACCATGACAACAGAGTGTGTGTGATACGACTTGGTGCCGGTAGCATGGTAGCAGCTTTGTTTTGTCAGCTGTTTTGTTTTGCCGCGGTTGTGTCGCGCGCTCTTTCACTTGTTTTTATGGGTTTGTATTGAGGGCATACCTTTCAGTACAAGTTAATGCATGAAACAATGCTTCATACAGGTTAGAGTTCCATGATATTGTCAACAAACATTTAGTTACTAACCTATATCTGAATGACTGCTCAAGTCCCTTTGCTATGGTAAGCGAATTTACTTTAATTTGCAACACCAAGGTTCATGCCTATGCGTTCGCGCTAAGAAAGCAAAACAGCTGACCTGGACGTGGCTGCGTCGCAATTTTGTAGCATCCAAGATATAGCACTCGTTCAAGCCATTTGAAACAGTGCAGCTGATTGATCTACTGCATGTGAAAGGAAAACCATGTAGCGAGAAGCAATTGGTAAGGGGGCGGCGTGACGAACGGGGGATAGAATCAGATGGAAGATGTCACTATCATGAGTCAGATTTTTCTATCTCACCTACCGGATGCCCTGTGCATCAAGGGGATCCACATTCTAGGGGTTCTGTCTGACAGTACTGTATTCCCGCAACCTTCAGTCCCTGCTCTTGGGTGCCCGTAACCGTAACAGAACCAGCTGGAAGGAGAGTGGTACAAGATTGCGGTAGTAATTACACACGCTAAAAATAGCCTAGCCCTATCTTCATTCAGCAGAACTGCGCACTACTACTACTACTACTATTACTAGCATTGCGGCGGATTCGCGCGCATCCGCTTGATTTCGTGATTGTTGCTGTTGTTGCTCCAAGCAACATGGAAAACAGCGTGTCGCGATGGTTGTCCCATATTACGCTCGTTCTAGCGGATGTGGGCTCATTTACAATCGTTTTGACTACCAACTAAGGGAACCAATGAATAGGAAGAGCAAGAGTGCATCTTAAGTCAGCCCTCTTGCCCATGTAATGATCGATCGTGCAATTGATTCTGTTAAGAAATTGTAGAGTTTGCTTTCACTTGTAGTCTGTTATCAATCGATGGTTGGAAATACAAAACGATTAAAACTATATTCTGCTAGCGGCTTATCATCAAACGACATTTATTTCATGCGGCACATGGTGCATGCAAGCTTAGTCAAGTGAACATTGAAGTTGTGCAAAATAGAGTTAAAAAAAACATTGATGTCAAGTGTTCCGAAGAAACGCGACGATAAGCAGGCATGTTGAGGAATGGGCAGTGGGTTTAGCTGTAGGGCATCAGTACCTATACCTTGATAAATCTACTTTGTTTTCAAGTATGCAGTTGTGAAAATTGTGTAAACCCAAACAAGAATATGAGTCAACGTAACCGATTCAAACCGGCTCTCCCCATGATATGATCCGCCAGTTTGTTCTTGGACGATTGCCAATGTGTGCGAGCGTGTAAGTGCAGCTGACGTGCACTATGTTACACTGTATCCATGGCAGTGATAGTTTGTTGTTTGGTTGTTGTTGTTGCTATTGCTATTGCGTAGTGCAACTCCTACGCGGTTGCATCGATGTGCTACAATGTTTACTGCAAATAAAATGTTTGCGCATTAAATCTCGCACCATTGTAGCTAGAGCAAGCTTAACCGCATAGAAAATTTTATTAGTTTCGCCTAGCTCGATAATCACACACACATATACACACATACACAAACACTTTTATAGTTTCGTTGAAATGGCCGTAAATCATACCAACATGCCAGGCGCGTCATTTGTTATCATAGTGTGGCTTAGTAACGGTGAAAATAATTCTGAACTTGTAGACAACTTTTTCACGTTTGCCAGAACACGTAACAGAACACGTCGTAAGAAATTCAAAAATTAATTGTTTTGAATTTGAATTGAATTTCCATATATATATTTCGAACCTAACGGTTACATTCACTTTTGAAACTAATAGTGAACGCTAATCTTACAAAATGAACGTTATCATTTATCTTTAGCTAAATTGCTGAACGTTCAGTAGCATTGTTAATTGTGTTTTATTATTTAAGGAGGAAATCAAAAATATGTACTTTCACTATCAAACAAACCGCTCTGTGCTATCCTTCTTCATGAGTGGCAATAGATTTTCTCTCCCTATGCTTGCGTTACGCTTGCGTTATAACAAAATGACACTTTTTTTTTAAAAGTAACAATAGCACTGTAGCATTTAAACAATTAAATTTAAAAGATGAAAATTAAAAATATACTAGACGCCGTTTTTTTAAATTCATTTAAAAAAGTACAAATAAATAAATTCATCTTGATATCTCTGTAAAAGCTAAAAGTGTTGCATACAAGTACTAAACAAATTAAACAACAAATGTTTCGTGGCAATCATGGTCCGAATTTGCGCGTTCAACTGCAAAAGGTGCAATTGTTTTCATTGGTTCTCACTCTAGCTAGCTATAGCTAGCGGCCTATCTCTGTCAGCTGCTGTATGCTGTGTTGCCACGGCAAGTTACAATGCATGTGTGCGGCTGCTGATGCTTTTGGCCAGTGCAAAACAGCCTATCGTTCTGGCAAATGATCGTTATAGCGACCTTCGCGAATATCTAGTTATCAAGTCTGTGCTACACTACAATCCCAGTACCTGGTCGTGTGCATGATTATGCATTGGAAGGTAATGATGATGATGGTTTCAATAATAGATAGCTGGCGCCGCTGCTGGATTGTGTTTTTGTTTTGCTTAAAGGTCCTACACACTTGGAATTAGCTAACCATTCCAATATTTTTGTTGTAGGATTGATGGTGGGTAAAATAGTTGATCACATGTGTGTGTACATAAATCGGATTCGAAATACTTATGACGTAGCAGTGAGATACAAGATTTTTTCCACATCTAATGAATCAAGTGCATGCCGGTCTCACATAGTAGTTGTACGCTCTTCCTTTACCCCTGCCGAAGGTGCAGCAGGTGATTTGGTATTGTTCAGCAATTGCAACTTCCAAACTCCCCATGCTTTCGTTGAGTTGTCCTTGCGTGCGTCATTTTCATTTAGCGTCGTAATTTACCAGATCGTGCGGAGCTTTGAGGCGGACGGGCTGGGCGGGAAAGAACGCTGTTGGCGCCAAAGGGCTTGCTGGACTGGGAAGTGTAGAGGTTTATTGACGTGTGCGCTGTGTGCAATGTTTACCCATGGGCCGGTTGTTCGATGAGGGGTGCCGCTAGTGAGAGAGATGCAAAACCACTTCAACGATGAAATTGTGGTTTTACGATAGACACATACCCACATACATCAAAAGAATACACATAAAACCATCCGGTACACTTTACTCACGAGGGACACGTTGTGCACATGAATGGTTGCTTGTTGGATTCAGCTTTTGAACTTGCCTTGTCTGAAACGCGTGAAACACGATCGATACGGTGGTGCATTCTTCAGGGTAATATCGATTGATTTAGGCATATGTGTATGTGTGTTTGTACTAAGATTTGTTGTAGCATGTCTTGGGCGAATTTTCCAAGGAATGTCCACACCCGATAGTATTGCAGCTGACCTGAACAGTCTTAGAACAATTATTAAGTGGCGCCCGTTATTCTTAGTACAAAGATTACATGAGTACTAGGTGGACGATAACGAAAATCTCTTTACCGGTGTAAACGTCTAGTATAGTAGACAGTACCTGCTTACAGTTATTTATCTCTAATAGTTCATTTTTATCTAGATTTTGTTTATTCGGAGATATTTGGCTTATCATAAATGATGATAAAGACTGCGTGAAAATGTGTCGATGTGTCTAGTATTTTGGGTCAGCGAGCATAAAAATAATTTTGAGTGTTTAGTTTCGTGAATTGTGGTTTAGCTCAATGCTTCAGAGCTTATTGTTTTTAAAATTATCATGAAATAAACGTAGTGGCTTCTTACTACTAGTCTGATTCTTGATGCTTTGTCCGATAAACTTATTATCTTATATCTGATGGTTGTGTGTTGTCACCCCAGTATGTGATAACGTATGCGATTTATCGGTATCACGCTTTTGCGCCATTATCTGGGCTACTACGCCGTGCTTCGCGAAGAGAAATAGTACAGTTTTCTAGCAAAAAGCTTACCGAGCCTGCGTGTAAAAATTAGGTGCAAGCAAACTACTCTATCTATCTAGCCACCCAGCTGGAGAGACCTAGACCCCCCCCCCCTGTAGAGGTGTCAGGTGTGTGCACGTGAGATGACAGGAATGGAGGCGCCTTTTTGCGTTATGATATTGTGCGCACACGCTGGAATGAACGCCGGCTTTTTCTCTCTCGCGGGTAGAGCTGTTGGCTCTTGGAGCCGTGGTGTATTGGTATGAGCTGTATTGTGAATAGCAGCCCGTAAAACTGTGTGTGTGTGTTAGTTAGCACCGTGTTGGGCGTTATCCAGCTGAACAGAATAAAAACACGTGTTTATAACATGTGTTGTGCAACGAGCAGATTTTTGGAACGTAACTTGTGTTATTTTATTACAGTAGCCACATGTAGAGGATTTAAAGTTTCTAATAAACATAATTTCATTGATAAATTTCAAACTATAAAATATCAAATGGTTTCTCGTTTAAAAAATATACTATTTTTTCTGGAAAGTAAAATTGGCTGATTATTTTTGTATAAAAAAAATCTGTTTTTAATCTTTCAACAAGCTAGTCTGCATTGCAATCGTGCTAATAGGAAAAGGTCGACGTTCATCGTATGGTGAATAATGTATGCCGTGATTGGATGTTCGCTACAGAAACATACCGGTGCCGTTGGGACAGAGGTGTATAATTTAGACGGTGGTAACCTATGGGGAGGATGGAGCGAAAATGTAATCGCGTCGCGACATCGAAATGAGTCGTTTGACCAAGACCATCGCCGAAACAGCTGTGCCGTGGTGAAGGCAATTTGTGTCGATGGCCTCCTCCAGGGTCAATCAAGTTGGCGAAGTTTGTGTTTGGTATAAAAATCGTATGTACCGTTAAAATGATAGGCTGTTCTTAATAATGATATTAGTAAAATATAACAGTTTCCTAAGCAGACTGATTGTCTCTTTAGGGAGTCTAATTACATTACATTACACTACAAAGTAGGTCATTACAAATACACATTGATTTGAAAATTGTTTGTCAACGTTGTTGTAGCAATAAAAACATTATTCGCTTAACTACTGAAATTCTACCAGTTTGTCGACTGAACGACAATGCAGTTAGAAATTCTGCTAGGACTGGTTTTGAATGACCTGCAGATCTATTTTTGAAATTTTGCACTCAACCGTTCGTTTCGCAACTTACCGTTTCGTCTGTGAGAGCTGTGTTGGAAGTTTGCATTAATGTGCGGTAATATTTCACTTTCATTCGCGGCATATTTGCGTAGGCTGTTGTTCGAAGCGGTGCACGAAATAAATATCGAACCGGCGTACGAATAGTCCGACGTATGGAGTTTTGTTTAAATTTTAAATTTTGAACGATACACTAAATAATATACTATATACAAAAAAAAATATAATAAATTCAAACTTACCTTGTTCTTTTTACCTTTCCTTTTTGACGTATCAGTGACTCCCGTATACGATCATGCCAGACTTGTACAGGATTATTAAGATCATTTGAACTAGATTTGTTAACAGAAATTGGCCTGTATTTCCTTATACCCCTTGGTTGTCTCATTAAGTTTAGCAATAGGATCATTTCTCATAAATAGAGAGAGTGGAAGATTTAGAGAGTTTTAGGGTGAAATATATGTCCACTATGTGTCAAATCGAGGGCTCGATCATTTATTTCGTTAAATGCGCCGGTTCCTGCTACGCCGGACCGCAACGAACCCTCCCGTTGAAAATGCTGACAATAATCCTGTAGCGTGGTACAAATAAGATTAGGAAGCCTGTATAGGCCCAAAATGCCCAAAAAGGTAATAGTAAGTGTCTTTCTTTTAATGAGTTCATCATAATGTTCATATAACAGAATTGTTAAATGTTTAACACGCAGAGTTATTGATTGGTTTTTTATAAGAAAAGGTTTTAACAGTCAACATTTAAAAAAACATTTTATAGTACCTGTTGGTCTTTAAAACCATGTAGCACGATGAGAGATTTCTGCCTAGCGAAACCTGTTGCGTTCGTATTGCCTTTGCAAAACGTGTGTAAATATGATTCCCATTGACTTGATCGCGTTATACCTGTTCCAATTAGATTTGAGAAGGTCCATATTCCACACATGGCGCTATGAGTCACGCACGTGTGTACCGATTGTAGTGTCTACTTTGCGAGGGCAGCCGTGTGTCATTCGATGGTGGGTTTGTTTGTGAATGAACGTGATTTCTTCGTTTAACTTATTGTCATTCGTTGTTGGACCACCTACGTATTTCCAATGCGTATAGTATTCTGATTTAATTTTTCAATCATATTTGTATCGTGGAGCGTGGAGCATTTGAAATGTATGTGCCAATGTTCTCCAAAATCATTTATAGGGTAATCAAAATCGTCTATTCAATATCCTTGCAATTTCTTGCTTGGAGGGCGAGTTGTCTTATTGTTGCTGTCTGACACATAAACGGTAGTAAATATTTCCACGGATGGTCAGCAAACTGTGCCGACGTTTTGTCGCGACGGTTAAATAATCTGATGCAACCCACACATTGTTTCGAGCGTGTGCGAATATTATACATACGCCCACTTACAGCAAACGCTCGAAGAAGATTGTGCTGTCTGGCTCGGAAGTGCAAGTCAGGAGGACGGCGAACAGCGGTGCGTGTCGAGGTCCGTGACTGTTCGTTAGCTGTTATTTTATATTTTTGACTGAACGAGCTGAGTAACGAGACAGCTTTGTGTTACGTAGATTTTTGGTGTATTCCGCGAGGCGCCACCTGTCACGGTCTCGTAGTATTCGAACAGCAGTGTAACCCGGGTCCCATTCACGGGGAGGAATATTAAAGAACAAACGATAAACACACAGTGTGTTAAAATAGTTCAGTAGCACAGGATTGTGCGCTGTTCGATGTGTCTTGTGTGTAAACATAATCGGCCATGTTTGAGGCACTTTCCAACAAATAAAAGACAGTCGATGTGTGGAGCTCGACTTGCCGAAGGTCTGAGTCACAAGTCGGCAATATTTTCTTCAGACTGCGTTACACCTGCACAGTGGTATGAGAAGACGGAAGCGACATCGTAGTGGATACGAAAATAGCCGTTGTCACTAGGATGTATCGGTGGTTTGTAGTACTACCTTGGCTATTTTCATGATTATTTTCTTTTTTGCTTAACAAGTAAAGTTGTTGTGTCTAGCCAGGATGAGGAGGTATTGTTTTTGTGCAGCAAATCACACAATTAAACGATGACCGTAATTGCACGTAATGCACAAATACTTCCTGTTTTAGCCTATCTGACATAGTTCGCTACAGGCTATGGTGTAAAAGAAAAGGCAATTTGCAATGGTAATTTAAATTGCATAATTAATCGTGTGAATAAGAAAAGTTTTATGTTTTCTCCCTTAACCATCCCGCTACTACAGTTTCAATCTTGATTAGTTTTAGCGTATAGTTTTTATTCCCCTGAAAGATGGTCGAAAGTGGTAGATAGCAAACTTATGTGAATTGCTTTTTATTCTCTTTCAGTTTTAAATGTATAACAAAATGTTCGTAAAAAATGTAAAAAATGTCCTGGTTATTTATTAAAAATGAATATTTCATATGTTTAATTACAATCTTATTGATTAGTACTTTATTCTGTATTCTGTTAATAACATAAACGTTTCTGGTAGACCAAATTAACCAAATCCAACAGGAATTTACTCTACCCACTTGCGTGCTCTTGACTTTATACGTGTTTTGATTGTTCATTTTTATTACAGCTTGGATGAGCACTAAATCGCAGTTGCTTCAATCCGACTTTGCTTTCTTTAGATTTTTGCACACTGGGGGATGTTATTTCTCGCTACACTCATTCTTGCTTCACGGGCATAGTCTACTGTATTCGTTGCCGTCTGCTGAAGAAAACTTTTACCGCGTGTATGTAAACGACTGCCTCAAGCGATGCTATCTTTAAACTGATTCAGCCTTGAGGAAGCAACACGGAAACTCCAACCATTCTGCCGGCACCTACAGGCATAGTACAACCGCTACCCTGAGTGGAAGTGGGGTTGATTCCTTCGCGAGCCGTGCTTCTGTTGATATTAGTGCTAAATTTCGCCATGGCCTATTTGTCGAATGCTGCTCCCAATCTTTCACCACCTCCCATTGCAAATTCTGTCATTAGTACAGGAAGTGAATCTTCCGTCTGCGCTAAGAAGAAACTTGTTGAGTTAACGTTACCATTTTCTGTCCGTGTTTGTTTCTGTTTGTTTTTTTTATTGCTTGTTTCTGTGGTAATTTTTAGATTGGCAAAAGCAATGCGATCCTATTTTGCCACTTTGCGCGAACCACGGAGAGACAATTTCGGTGGACAATATCGTCTGTCGCGTTTGTCCCATGGGACTACAGCGATGGAAATGAAGTAATCTCTCAAGAATGGTCGCAGTAAGATATGGGGTTTGTGCCGTTTATTCAGTGGCTTTTGACTTTTTAATCAGTGTTATTTTAAATCTTTTTATTGAAATATATTGAACAATAGTTCGAACTTGTAATGATCATACATTTTGTTTTTAGTAGATGTGTAATAATTGAATATAATTTGAGTGAAAACATGTCTAAAACTACGCCAAACGTGTTTCATTTGATTAATTTTATTTGTTTATAAATATTGTTGTTTATGAATTTAATGTATTTATTCACATGTATTTAAATATATTACATTTCATATAAAACATTTCATGTATATTATTTCATATTATCATACTAGTTTATTTCATATGTTTTTTATATGTTTCTGTTCCTCAATTGGTATTGATTGTAAATGGAAAGGTGTTTTTTTTGTACATTTTAAAGTTTATATTTAACAGTATCATTCAAAGGTTTAAATGTTCTTGCGCGAAAATAGCTTTATACGCAGTTCCAGATGCAGCAGAATATTAAGGCGACAATTGTAGCTACATACGAAAGTGTAAGCAGTACTTTTGTTCCTCAAGCACAGAAAGTGCAAAAGAGACTGTTCAATGCAAACTCAAAAGACGTCTCAAACCCCGGATGAAACGGCAAAAACGCCGGGCAAGGGACGCGCGCGCATCTACTGCCGGTGTAAAAGTAGGTCATCAACACGCGCAAACGCACATAAGTGCTCATATACGTATATAGCTATGCATGTTCATATACATTCGCTGTAGGGTGAAGCAGCTCTCCCCGAAATGCAGACTGCAATACATATTTAGTATGTTCTTTGGCTCGTTCACCCGCACTTGCATCGTTGATGATTCATTGGGAAGAGGTAAGGCGGTCTGAGATGAGGGGGGACACGAGAGCGTAAAAATTGCATGTCTGCTTTTAACTGACCGACCATCCAGCCAGGCAGCAATCCAGCCAGCCAGCCAGCCAGCCAGTCAGCCAGCCAGCCAACCAGCCAGCCTGCCAGCCAACCTTCCACCCTATCGACTCGGGTGATCTGTCTGCGCTAGTGTGCGGCCCGTAGCGTTTATCGCCCCAAACCGTATGTGGGTTGAGTGAGTAGTAG